>CM061135.1:118665169-118726661 GCA_030789695.1 Scilla litardierei | reverse complement strand
ACTTATTATCCTGCTTACTGATATACACTACGCTTGCCATACTTATTGCTATTCACACTACACTTGCCATGCCGGTTACTTTACACACTACACCTTGTCTTGTTCGCCACTTTGCGCACTGCACCTTGCCTGCTCACTACTTTATACACTACACTTGCTATGTTCACCACTTGCAGACCACGTATTGCCATGTTTACTGTACGCACTTCACCTTGCCATGTTAGCACTACACCTTGCCATGTCTACTTTCCACACTACACATTGCATGCTCACTACTCTGTACACTACACCTTGCTACACTTGCATGTTTTATTACGCTACCTTACTTTCTTGGTTGTGCACCGTGGTGTTTTCCTCGCCCTTAAAATCATTTGCAAACTTTATTATTATCTTACCGAGGGTCATTTTATCACTAACGTTTTAAATCTTGCCGAGCGACCCTCGCTGACGTATATTTCCTTGTCTGTGAAATATACGTTAGGTCTTGGGCAGAGTTCACAGAAGAGTTCTTTTGGAGATTGAGCAGGAGGACCAAGAGAACCAGGAGCACGAGACCCACTGCTGAGGACGGCATTCCTTCACAGCGCTGCCTTAAAAGTTTAATACTTGTTGTTGTATTCTTTCAGGTGTATTTTAAATTCCATGTAACTGTTGTAATGGCCATGCTAGGCCTTAATTCCCTTGTGTACATGTAATCTGGATGTCGAATGTAATGATGGCATTACTTGTTGTTCCAATTGCTCGCAAAGCAAGAACCTGCCAAGTAGTCATACACAGATGCTTATTGTGCTTAAGTCAAAGAAGGAAGAAAAAAAAAGTACTTCTTCTTTGCTTTAAGCACAAGCGGGCCCGTTCACGTCCTCGCCCCCAAGTATAATGGGAAGCGGGGCGTGACAATCAATGTATAATCATCCGTATTTGTGGCATATGAAGGAGTTTTAAAATGATGAGATTTGGTGATTTATTCTTCTCAAAAAAAATTCCTAAGGTCTCATACACACCCCCCAACTAAAGATGGACATTGTCCTCAATGTCGAAAGGGGCACGAGTTTATTCAAGCAAGCATCCTAGAAAGCATTTGAAAACTACACTACTGGAAAGAACACACCGTGGTCAAATGGCGGATCCCGAATCTTTAATTGTGGAGGAAGTTGTTCAATTTGCTCCTTGCGCTCCTCGGCGAGTAATTTTCCTCCAATGACTAAACTGGATCCCAGCAACGTAACTCCCAGCGTCTCTATAAGATGTTCTCTGGTATCCTGCAAGAGATGAGTCATGTCAATCCATTTTAGTCTACGATTCTTCTCAATAAAAGTATTCCAAATGTAGTCGTCAAAATAGTTGAAATAAATTAAAGCAAGTTGACGACTACTCCCTGAAAGATATGCACTACTCTCGGTATAATGCTCAGTCATTGGGGAGAGGGGTAAATGATTTTGGGAAAAAACTAGAGGAGGGAATGGTTCTGACTCCATGGCGATATTCTCAAAACCCTTGTCCCTAGCTGTCTCCTCCTCTCGTTCATCCAAAATTGCTAGCCCGTCCTCTCTTTTGCACACACTTTCTGCCATGTAGATATTTTTATTCGTGTCCTCAACGTGACATGGCTTGCTCGATTTTCCTGCAATAGAAGATAAACTCGTATTAGATTCTTGAAATTGAGTTTCAAAAGCATTACTTTCTTCTAGTCAAGTGGCAATCAAAGTAAGATTTTCAAAGGATTTCTGAATCTGCCGATTCCGAGCAAGGAAATTCTCTTGGAATTGATGGGATGTAGCCTCCTGTGTATGAATAATCAAGTAAACTTCCTCTTTCAAGGATTGCAAAGGTACGTCTACGCTTTGCTCCCCTTGATCGAGGCACGAAGGCTATGTTGAATTGCACTCTGAAGTCTTTTCCATGGTTTCTTCATTTTCTTGCAGAGACTCCATGTATTCCCACGCCTCTGTCGGCGTCATGCCTCCCAATAATTCCTGCAGCTGTGGTCGTAGTCCATCTAGGAAGGACTCCATAAGCTCTTCATTTGTGTACCCATGCTGCGGATAGCTCGATACTATGTTTGTGAACCTCCTCCAGGCCTGAAAGAAAGTTTCACAGTCAGTCTGATTAAAATTAACGATCTTGAGCTTCTCCATCCTATGTTTGTGTGCATTAGCGTACTCTGCATCATACAGATTGTTTGTGCAATAGAAATTCATATACTCCATTTTTTAATAAAATAAAATAAAATAAAAAAAGTTTATGTACAGTAAAGTGGAAAGATCTCACCGAAGGTCCTCTAAATGAAATAAACTGTGGTAACAAACCATTCCTCCCCGGCAACGGCGCCAAAAACTTGGTAGGCCCAAAATAGTGCTTCTCTCAAGCGCAAGAGTCCGTACAAGTAATATAATCTGGGAGTCCAGATGTCGAATCCTCAGGAGAAAATCTGTTGCAACCACAAAGATTAAATCAAATAGAAATCCAACGAAAAGAAACTAACCACTTATGTTGGCGATGGTTTGAAAGTGTGTGATGGTGATTTCTGGTACGCGAACAATACGGACAAAGAACTTCGTGTATGAAAGTATGTATGAAAAATATGCACATGGTATGGGTTCATTAAGATCAATGATTCGTATAAGTT
Organism: Scilla litardierei; assembly: GCA_030789695.1. NCBI lineage: Eukaryota > Viridiplantae > Streptophyta > Magnoliopsida > Asparagales > Asparagaceae > Scilla > Scilla litardierei. Next base: position 118,724,035 of record CM061135.1, on the reverse strand, counting down.
GGTTGATTAAATATAACTCAATAAACCCTCCTTTGGGAGCAATTCATCAGAAAATACCCTTTTGGGGATTAAAGCACAAAATTCAATGAGATCGTTGCTAAAGTTATAATCTTAAAAATACGATATGAAACTCTCTTTTGGAGAGATCAAAACTCACCCTTGTGGGGTGATCACCTACTCTATCATATTCTTTTGGAAGATGAAGAGAAGATTTAACAATAAAGCCTACAACTTTAGCAACGTTAGCGAGTTAGCACAATAATTCAACCAAACGAATATGATTCATATCCCCTAACTACTCCATACCATGCACAAATAGAATTTAGCTACTCATGGTGCAAGAAAAATCAAGTTTCATAGCAAAATACATTGTTCTAATAGCAAAATACAATGAAAAAGACCCAAATACGGGGTATAAGTTCAAGAATTTATCATCAAATCTCCAAGTTAGACCCCAAAACTCTCTGGAAATAAGAAGAATAGCCTCTGGAATTTTACAGAATTTTGCTCTGCAGAAATACGTCCATTAGCTGCTCCAAAAACCCCAAAATACGCCAGAATACCCAATAATACGGAGCAAAAACCCTAAATACGCTTAAATACTAGGCATTGCAGGTTTAAGAGTTGCTAACGGGTCTAAACCCGCTTCATTTCGAACCAAACCCGCACCCGCAAAGCCGCATCAAATCTAGACCGTCCGATCCAGGCGGGATCGTCCGAGCGCTCGCCAGGTGTGCTCCAAGATTTGCGCCCCGCCCTTTTCGCAGTCGAATTCGAATCAGACCCGCTTGGATCTTCACCGTTGGATTCGTGGAGCAACGGCCACGATGCACGAAGGAACTCTTCTTTGCTTTCAATTTACGGGGAATCTTGTGGCCGTAGGATTTAGATCGCTCGGTCTTGAGACGACCACGTCGTGCTCGAGAATTTCCGCTGCTTTGAATATACATCGGTAAATTGCACCCGTTGGATCGTAGTCGGGACGGTGGAGATCATGCCACGCGTCCCCGTGGAGCATGCAAATCTCCCCGCTTCGCCGTTCAGCTCTCCGCTATGACTGGCCGTCTGATCTACATCGGACGCTCGTGAACGAGCCACGTCGTCGTGAGAATCCCGCCTGTGCTTCGAATTTGCGGGGCAATTTGTGGCCATTGAATTATACATCGACGGGCCAGATGATGCCATGTCGACATGGATTCGGATTCGAAAGCCTCGCTCTTGGACCGTTGGATCGAGATCCAACGGTTGATCATACGCCGCGTCGCTGCTTCTATGGGCGCCGTTCGATTCGGGCGGGAAACACTGGATGCGCGCCACGTGGCCGCCAAGATTCGTGCATGGAACGTATTTTCATATTTTTAACGCATTTCTTCCGTATTTCTTCAATTAAATGGTATTCTGCATTCAAAAATACACAGTAATTAGCACAGATATCAGAAAAATACAAATAAATAGTCGTTGGAATCGTGAGATCGAGACCAAGCCATGAAAAATATAAAAAGTGCAGAAATACTTTGTTAATTGCTGTTTTGTGCTCAAATAGAGTATTCTCTCTAATAAATGATTGTGTACAAAATACGAATGTATTAGAGAACAATATAGCATCACATGAGCACAAAATATGGCTAAATGTGGGGTTAAATATGCAAATATCACTCCGAATCAATAGTCAGCACGACTTCCCCGAGGGTTCTGACCTCAGGCAAGCACCGTCGGCCCCCTCCCGTCGAGAAGTGGCCCTATGGAGTTCTCCCGTGGGAGATGGGGAAAGAGGCGCACCCAGGTTGTGAGAGGGCGCTCGCCCGTTTTAAGCTGACGAGGGCAGAGGCCGAGGCCATGCCCGTCGAGGACCTTCATCGAATGCTCTATCGGGTAAGCCGGGAGGAGTCGGTCTTTGAGGATGTCGGGGTTGCGGCTCGACTGTCAGAGTACCTCGTGCTGCCCCGGGATCGCGAATCCTTAACCAACGTGGGGACGGAGAGGTTGTGCGACATCGCTGTGTGGCATATCCTGCAGGTAAGGTGAACTTCCTACTTCGCGTTCGGGGTCTCCTAATTTGCGTCCTGATTGGGTCGTGTTCTTTGGCAGGCGATGTCGGCCGCGGTGGCCTTGCAGCACCACACCCCTGTGGCCTCAGTCTGGGCTTCTCGAGACGAGGCGAAGGACGAACTTCGGGAGGTACGAAGCCAATTGCGAGGGAGGGAGGTGGATTTGGAGCAGGCAACCCGGCTTCATGCCGGCGATAGGGCGCGACTCGAGCTCCTAGAGGCGCAGGTGGCTAGGCTCACCCACCACTTGAAGGGTGAAGAGGGCAAGGGGGCTAGGCTCATCCACAATCTGAAGGAAGAAGAGGGCAAGGGGGCCTTGCTCGCCTGCCAGCTGGAGGAAGAGAAGGAGCGAGGGGCCCGGCTTGCCCGCCAGCTTGACGAAGAGAAGGAGCGAGGGGCTTGGCTTGCTCGCCAGCTTGAGGAAGAGAAGGGGAGGGGGACCCGACTCGCTCACTGTCTTCAGGAGGAAGAGGAGACGCGGAATGATATCTTGAAGCGGAACGCCGTGGTGGCGGCCAGCAAGAAAAACGTGATCGACGTTCGGCATAGGAGGATAGCTGAGCTGAACCGGGCGATCGAGTTGGGGATGAAGGAGAAGACCGTCTTGAAGAAGCGGCTAGAGGGCGGGGTGACGATCGATCAGGACGCGATCAACGCCACAGTCCACCGTTATCAGGATGAGGAGCTAATCCCTATGATGACAGAGGCAAGGGAGGCAGGCGTGCTCCAAGGAGTGTAGAAGATGAAAGCCCGACTGGCGAGTCTGCATCCCGAGCCGAAGGCCGATTTTTCTAAATTGGACGTGCCCTTGCTGGGAGAGATGGAGGAGGAAGTGACGGAGCAGGGGCGCTCGTAATCATAGGAGAGTGATGGAGATTTTGTATGGACGGGTGTGATCCCGTGTTGTAGAGCAGACGATCTGACAAGTTAAATGATATATATATATAATGATCTTTTTATATAATATACAATGCAGGTTTTGCGGAATGGCGATTTGGGCGATGCTAGGGTTTCGTCCATCGCGACCTCTGAGGCTGGGGACCTTGGATCTGATGCCCCATGGCAGCTCGTTCAACGTAAGGCGAATAGAGGAGGGGCGAAGCCTCACGGGCCTAGTCAGCGACCCGTGCCTCCTGAAGGTCGTGGTTTGCGCCCTGGAGGAGGGGCGAAGCCACGCCAATCCCAGCGCTATGGAGGCTTCCAATCAGGCGGCCATGGGTCTCAGCGCGCGGGGGGCTCCCACTCAGGCGGTCGGCGTCCTCAGCACCGTACGTTCCAACCCTCCACCGTTTCTATTGCTCCTCAAGCAAACAGGGTGTTTGACATTTTGTCAAAGAGAACCAATTCTTTGTCCATCATCTCTGATGGGCCTAAACGAAGCTGGTCTGAGATCTGCTCCTCTAAGCGATCTTATGGTGATTCTGTTGGCATGACCTTTGTTCCTCCCAAGATCAGGCAGGATGGGTCCTGCGTAGCTCGTGTTCCTAATGCTATCCTTGATAAGGGGGCGGAACATTGGAAATCTACCCTTGTAGGGTATGTCTTGGGTGATTCTCCTATGTTTGGGCAGATGCAGGCCTGGTTAGAGAGGCTTTGGAAACCACAGAAGAGGGTTCAATTATTCAGTAAAGAAAATGGTTTCTTCTATTTCCGGTTTGAATCGGGGGAGGAATGTGAGCGGATACTCCATGGCGGCCCGTGGTTGTTTGATGGGAGATTGGTTGTGCTAAAAATGTGGAGCACTACCCTTAGACATGACCGCGATATTCTCACATCCGTCCCTCTTTGGGTTCAATTCCATGGTGTTCCTGTTAACATGTGGAATATGGACGGACTAAATATTATTGCTTCTGTCGTTGGCAATCCTTTGTGCCTGGATCGTGCGACTTCTAAATTGGAGAGAATTACTTTTGCAAGATGCCTTATAGAGGTGGATGCCAAGAAGGAGTTACCGAAGCAAATTGAGGTGGAACTGGATGATGAATCTATTCTGCTTATTGATACACAATATGAGGCTGAGCCTCCCAGGTGCAGCAAATGCGAATGTTTTGGTCACGCTACTGCACAATGCCCCCTCCCGACTAAAAATTCTGCCAAAGGAAAAGGTCTTTGTGAAGGCTTTGTTGAAGAGGCTAGCAGACTTGTTGATAGTCTTGCTAATGGAAAATCTCATGCTGGGGATTTGGGCCAGTCGTCTTCTTCTATTGATCTAAGCAATGCCGAGAAATCTCTTCTTCCCTGCACTGATTGTACTCCATCCAGCGGCATGCTCTCTGCCCATACTAACATTGTTCAGCCCCCCTGCTGTGCGGAACAAGCTCAGCCCCCCAGCCGTGCGGAACAAGCTCTGCCCCCCAGTTGTGCGGATCTGCAAGCTACTCACATGAAAGCCCGTCAGCACTTCATTTCGGTGATTAATTCTCTCCGAGTGACATTAATTCTGAACATGAGATGTTCCCGTATGCCATCTGCTCCCCACCGTGACTTGCCATGTCTTCCTGCGGACACTTTGGCTTCCTCCAAATCACCCGTGCGGCAGTCAATTGGAGAATTCTCCGCGGCTGAATCTCTTCCAAATCAACCAACATATGATAATCCAGAATGGGCTTCTGAGCTTCAGGATCTAATTGCTTCTAAGCAGAAGACTAATGATGCCCTGAATCCGGCTGCAACTCCTCGGCGTAGCACCCGAATAAGAACGTAGAGGTACATTCTCTACTGATAGTTCAATTTTCTAATGTCTATGCTGATCTGGAACACCAGGGGATTAAATAATGCTGTGAGGCGTAGGGATCTTCGGGAGAGGATTAATACTTTAAATCCATCCATTTTAGTCCTTCTTGAGACTAAACTGACTCCTGAGACTATTATCAACTGCTCTTGTATTCCAAAGTCTTGGAATTCTATTCATAACTTCAGCCAGCATGAAAGGGGGCGTATCCTAATGGGTTTTGACCCAGGGGTTTGGAATTTGTCTGTTATTTCTAGCTCTAAACAACACATCTCTGTTCACTGCGCTAATATTGGGGGCCTAAAATTTGCTTTTACCGCAATCTATGGGAGTAACTTCGCTCCAGAAAGGAAACATTTATGGGATTGTCTTGCCAGGGATGCTGCTAGTCTGAGAAATGAGGCCTGGATTTTGGGTGGTGATTTCAATTGTATCTTGTCTGCCAAAGATAAATTGGGAGGACGCAGAGTCCAGGCCAGACATCTGTCTGACTTCAATAATTGCCTTTCTGAATGTCACCTTCTGAATCTTAAAAGTACTGGGCATCGCATGAGCTGGTGCAATAAACGCTTGGGGATTCATCGCATTTCGGCCCAATTGGACCGTGTGCTTTGTAATGATGTCTGGCAAAACATGCTCCCTGACTCTTTTTTCACCTACTTGGATCCACATACCAGCGATCACTCCCCTATGATGGTCCATCTCCATCGTCAGGTACACTCTGACCCTAAACCTTTTAAGTTCTTCAATCATTGGATCAACTTGCCGGGTTATTATGATCTGGTTGAATCTTCTTGGGACCTTAATATCAGAGGAACTCGTATGTTCTGTCTGATTAAGAAGCTTCAGCGGGTTAAATCTGATCTCAAATGTTGGGCTAGAGCGCACCATGCAAATAATCCTATACATCTTTGTCGCACCAAGCTTGAAGATGTGAGGAAACTGAATGCCATTCAGCACACACTTCAGCTGCAGGAAAGGGAGCGTCAGCTTGCTTATGAGCTGGCTAATCTCCTTGATCAGGAGGAAGAGATGTTCCGTCAAAGGAGCAGACAGGATTGGCTTGACATGGGTGACAGAAATACCAGATTCTTTTATAATGCTATGAAGGCAAGGCAATGTCGGAACAATCTGAGTCACCTAGTTGACGAGCATGGCATTCAATGCAAAAGCTTTGATGATATTAAATCTGAGGCAGTAAATTTCTATGAGTGTTTGTACAATCAAAGCACCTACTGGAATGTCTTCCCTAAGCTCGTGCCTAAGAAGAAGATAAAACAGGAAACTGCTTCGTGGCTTGAAAGAAATGTGACTGCTGTTGAAATTAAAGAGGCGGTCTTTCAGATTGGTGCTTCTAAAGCACCTGGGCCAGATGGATTTAATGGATTCTTTTTCCAGCACAATTGGAACCTGATAGGAAATGATGTTGTGGGAGGGGTTCAATCATTCTTCAGATCGGGCTCCTTGCTACGTCAGGTGAATCACACTTTTCTTACCCTGGTTCCTAAAGGTTCTAATGCTTCATCTTTGGGAGATTACAGGCCTATCGCATGTTGTAACGTGATATATAAAATCATTAGTAAGATTCTCTGCAACAGGCTGTAGACATTTATACAAGATCTTGTGTCTCCAAATCAGTCTGCTTTTCTTCAAGGTAGATTAATCTCTGATTGTGCTCTGCTTGCCCACGAACAAATCAGAGATTTCAGTAACCCTATGGGGTCCAGAGCTTGCCTGAAGCTAGATCTCAGAAAGGCCTTTGATAGTGTGAACAGGGAATTCTTGTACTTCATTCTCCATCAAATGGGATTTGGATGCAAGTTCATTGGTTGGATTAAAGAATGTATTTCGACAGCTTCTTTCTCTGTTATGGTGAATGGTTCACCTGTGGGGTTCTTTAAAGGAAACAGAGGGCTTAGGCAAGGTGATCCTCTCTCCCCCTATCTTTTTGTGATTATTATGGAATGCTTTACCCTTCTCCTTGATAAGGCTATTGCTAAAGGGTCCATTCAACCAATGAGAAGAACGGGAGCTATTTCTCACCTCCTTTTTGCAGATGACTTACTGGTCTTTTGTAGGGGAAACCAAAAAACTTTCATGGGGCTGGATAAATTACTAGAAGAGTTTCAGCTCTTCACTGGCCTGGAGATTAATCGGGGTAAAAGCAATGCTATTTTTAGCAAAGGGGTGAAAAATCGGGGTGAACTGGCAGATCTATTGGGCGTCAAGCATTCAAGTGCTATTACTACCTACCTGGGACTTCCATTGTCATCCACCTACCCGAAATCAATCATGTATAATAGGCTCATTGATAAATGCAGGAAGCGCCTAAGTGGTTGGACTTCATCATCCCTCTCCATTGCAGGTCGGATTGAGTTGGTTAGGAGTGTTATTTATGGTATGATAAATTACTGGATACATGTATTTAAACTCCCAACCACTGTTTTGCGTACTCTGACGTCTATCTGCAGGAAGTTTATTTGGGGCACTTCTAAATCATGGTCTTGGGCCGATTCTTGTAAGCCAAAGGCGGAAGGGGGAGTTGGCTTGAGATTATTGTCTGACTTGAATCTGGCTGCGGGAATAAAACTTACATGGAGACTCCTCAAGTCTGAGGGGCTTTGGGCTAAATTCATGTGTGCCACATACAGGGACTCTGATATATTCTATGGAGCTACTGGCAGGGTTAATCAATCTGGAACGTGGAAATTCCTCCTCCACTGTAGAAGCCTTTCGCAGCTTATTATCAAGAAGAAAGTTGGCAATGGAAAAGAGACCTTGTTCTGGCATGATAACTGGCTCCCCTGTGGCCCTCTTAAATCACTATACAACATTCCGGCTGGTGCAAGTACTACTCGTGTATCGGAGTATTGGAATGGGGTAGCGTGGAAGACCGACCCGGTACTTCACCCGATCTTGCCAATGCTCCAAAATTTCCGCCTTTCAACCAGCAATGACTCTTGGATTTGGAACCTGGACTCGGGTTTCAGGTTCTCTGATGCGTGGAATGTGGTGCGTAAGAAATGGTCCCCATTTTTATTCTCGAAGATTGTTTGGTACCGCAATTCTATTCCAAAATACAGCCTTACTTTGCTGCGAGCTTTCAACAACAAATTGCCTACCAAGGACCGACTGGAAATTTGGTGTTCTATGAATTCAACTACTTGCGATATGTGTGAAGATGACAGCCCGGAAACTATTACACACTTATTCTTCCTTTGCCCATACTCTAATTACATTATGCGAAGATCTCTGCTTAAGCTCGGGATTAAGGGTCCTACAGTCCTCTCTCTCCCTGATATTGGTACCTACTATTTGGCGAACTGTTGCAAGAAAGGGATGTTTGGATTGATTTGTAAAACTGTTCTGGCAGCGGTCGTGTGGCATCTTTGGCGTGAACGAAACAGGCGTGTGTTCAATAATGCAAAGAAATCCAAGGTGTCTCTATTTGAAGATATTTCAAGAGACGTTCGCATCGCCTTGCGTAAGTCTGAGGAGGTGGAACAAGAGGCTGAATTAGCTTTTGCGAACTGGGACATTAGGGACAATGGTTGATTGTACCCTATTGTTTACTTACATGACTGTATATTGCTCTGTGTATTCTGTTGTGGCCTAATCTGGATGTCTGATTATTAGATCTAGAGTGACGACGCTTGTGTCCTCTCCCCTAGTCTCTTAGTCTCACATCCAATGGTTAGCCCACCTTGTACTATATGTTTATTAATACTATTGCTATCTTACCTTGCAAAAAAAAAATATATTTGTTTTGTTTTGTTCGGTCGCTGGTCTTCTTGTTACGCATAAGACCGTGTGATGAATGCCCCCAACGTTCTTGCTAGGACGAGCGCCGGAGTGAGGAGTAGGGGGAAAGTTACGACAAAGTAGGTGTATGTTTCAGGTCGCCCTGCGCGGGCGAGCTGAGCTGATGCTTGCGTCGTTGAGTCGGACTGGTCGTACTCATGCGTGTCCCTAACTTCTTGGTTGGAGCGCCTCATGCCGATCCAATGGGCTTGGCCCGCCTCGATGGCTCGGACGTCGATGGGGTAGTCACAAAGTCCAGACAAAGGGAAAAGGTGGGGATATGTTTCGAATTTCCCGCCTTGAATCACCGCTGAATCGCGGGGGTCACATCGGATTAAATATGGGCGGGAATCGAAACGTCCCGACCGTTTATCGAGAGACGTGTGGGGGGATGTGACGGGGGGCGTCAGGTGAAGCGTTAGGCCGCCTGGATGTGCGACGCGTGGTCGGGAACGAGCGGTGGAGATCGGAGAGAGGATGCCTATAAGTAGGGGTGGGAGTTGCTGCTGGAGATTTTCTTGCTTCCGAGTTTTTTAGAGCAGATTTCTTGAGTGTAGGCGATTCCCTTCGTGGATGCCGAGGTCGTTGTCGGAGTTTGCACCGTCTTCGCCGCCACAGCGGCCGCCGTAGCGACTAATTGGCTGGTATATTTCTTTTCTTTTCTTCGGTATGGTTTCGTCATCTTCAGTCTCGTCGTCGGGGTCGACGGGTGGCTCCACGACAGAGTCAGTGGAGGTTGTTGGTGGAGTATCGCCCGGGCGTCGGGGCCGTAGCGGGTCCGGGTCCACGGCAAGAAGTGGGGGCCCGGGTGTCACGCCCCGCTTCCCTAAAATGGAGGCAAGACGTGAGAAGGTCCGCTCAGGTATGGAGCTGTGAAGCTGCAGCTTGATAAGCGTCACTATATCATATGCAAGTCCCTGTAACCACGAACAGAACAAAGATAATAACACAAGAGAGACAGAAATAAAATCTCAAATCTCAGAATTGTCCAAACATTAAGATTAAGTTCCACATCCAGAAAAGCCACCAGGCCAAAAGAAAGAGTCTAGGCCCAAAACATGGCCAACAAAAGCCAACACGGAACAAAGTATTGGTGCTACGCACCGACAACTAAAGCAGACTAAACAACAACACAAACAGTCTCTACGAATGATCTCCCGTGTTCATGAAGTCCTCGTTAAACACAGGCTCAGGCTCGGCGTCCGCAAACACCTCGTCCTCAACAATGAACTCTAGCTCTGGATCTAACATGTGACACCCAAAAGAGAAAGGGGCACATGTCAGCAAGTCTAAAAAGACTTGGGCAAGGAAACTGGAAGTAAACTAACAACTTAACAGTTATAATGAGATGCAATGACATAGCAGTTGAGTATGTTGCAACAATTGAAAGAAAAGACAAGCACGCACGATGTAGCAAAAGCTACCAAATCACTAATCACGAATCACTTATCACTATTTTCACTTTGTGCTCAGAGTTTCCGTCTTTTGGCTGAAGTGGCTGTACGGGCTCACTTCTACGCTCAAGTGACCATTTAACCCTACCCCTCCACGTGTATCGAGCGTTGGGATTAGCAACACGCTATGCTCGCTTCTGGATCACGAGCCAGGAAGTGTATTTGGCATAGGGGTGCACCTAGCCTGATCACTGTGTAGGAGTCAAAATCCTACTCGCCGCATCTTACATTTTAGAGTAGTGTGTGCTACACAATCACGATGGACAATCAATGTATGCAATGACATGAACAGATATTCGCGTACCGTTAATTGAAATTAAACATGACATGCAAGCATGATGAAGGTGACGAATCTAGCTTCGTTGTCAAGCTAGATCAAAGTGCGTCTAAGCAGCTATCCTTTCACTGCCTAGTCTCTTTTACGCTAAAACAAGTAAATGGCCTAAGGACATGGCCTAAAACCCTAAGTGGCAAGTTTCACTTGCCTGATACCAAGGGTGACGATCAACGAGGCACGTCACAAAATGTTAAACTACGGAGATGGGATCGCTGCCATGGCAAAGCAATATCAGAACTAGGGTTTAACAAAAATCACAAAGTGGGTTATGAGAATACTAAAGGATCGATTTACTACCCGTATCGTAGCAGAAGAATGATGTCGAGCAAGCATGCCAACGGAAGAACGATCCGGAGAACTATGGTCAGATCTGGAAATGGCGAGGAAATCTGGAGAAATCGGGATTTGTGGACTTTTGGGGGTTTTCGACGGCCTAAAGCAAGGTGGCCGGCCTAATGAGGATGTGAGGGGCTCCGGGGATGAAGGAGAAGAGCTAGGGGAAGGTTGGGGGAAGATCAGAGGTCAAGGGGGGGAAGGAAATGGCCAAGAGAAGTGAAAGAAAGAAAAGAAAACGATTGGGGGTTTAAATAGGAAAAGTTGCGGCGGCTGCCCGAAACATAGGGTTTCGGGGGCGATTAGTCGGTCAAAGAAGAGTTGTCGACTGACTAGTTTAAGAACTAGTCGGTCGGTCGACCAACTGTGACCGACTAAGATCAAACAGCGAAAGAAGGAATAAATCTGGGAAATGAATTAGTCGGTCTGTGAAGGCCCGTCGACCTACTAGTTTGCAACCTAGTCGGTCGGTGAGTGTTCATTGACCGACTAACGATAAACAGTAACTTAGGTAAAATTAATCAAGGGAACTAGTCGGTCTGAGAGCAAGTTCTGACCGACTAGTTTCACATCTAGTCGGTCGGTGGTTGTTCTTAGACCGACTAAGAGTAAACAATAACTTCTGAATTTTTGATTTAATGAACTAGTCGGTTCCAGAAGAGTTCCTGACCGACTAGATTGGAATCTAGTCGGTTGGTTCCCCTTCTTGAACCAACTAAAGTGCACGAAAAGTCTCGAATCGAAGCGCGAAGCTCCAGGAAGATTCCTACGGCTTCTAAGATCAACCTATCTCTAAGATATGAGCGATATGAAGCTCGTCACGAATGACTTACTCCAAACTCAACGATCTAAGAAAGAAGCTAGAAAATCCCAACGAAACGAACGAAATGAAGGCTACGAAGACGGAAAATCACGCATAAGGGGAAAATCCACCAAAACACATATAATATAGATAATCCAAATACATGAAAAACCAGTCGTTACATCCTCCCCAACTTAAGAAAAATTCCGTCCTCGGAATTTTCTAACACTCACGTGTCCGGGAACAAAAGTGGGTAGCGCTCTCTCATCTCATCCTCTCTCTCCCAAGTAGACTCTCCTGGCGAGCCGTGTCGCCACATCACCCTCACAAGAGCGACTGTCTTGTTCCAAAGTGACTTCTGACGCCTGTCCAGAATCTGCACTGGCTGCTGGTCATACGTCATATCAGGGCGAACGGTGATCTCCGAGAAATCCATAGCATGAGATGGATCACTAATGTATCGACGAAGCTGCGACACATGGAAAACATTGTGAACTCCTTCCAAAGATGGCGGCAAGGCTAAGCGGTAGGCTACCTCGCCAACTCTCTACAGAATGTCAAACGGTCCAATGTATCGCGGGCTCAACTTCCCTCGCTTCCCAAAGCGAATCACTCCACGATTCGGGGAAATCTTCAAAAACACATGGTCGCCCGGCTGAAACTCCAAACGATGGTGTTTAGCATCCGCCCAATGATTAAAACGGTCCTGAGCAATCCTCAACCTCTCCTGAATGTTCCTGACAACATCCACGGCCTCCACGATCATCTTAGGCCCCAACAGCTCCCGATCACCAATGTCATTCCAACTTAATGGCGATCGACTTCTCCTCCCATACAGCGCGACGAAAGGCGCCATGCCAATACTCGCCTGGAAGCTGTTGTTGTAAGAGAACTCCACCAGATGTAGATGGTCCTCCCACGAACCCTTGAAATCCAACATGCACGCCCTCAGCATGTCCTCCAAGATCTGAATCGTCCTCTCGGACTGGCCATCTGTCTGCGGATGGTACGCCGTGCTCAAACTCAGACGCGTACCCAAACTCTTCTGCAAACTCTGCCAGAACTGAGATGTGAACCTCGTGTCTCTGTCCGACACGATACTCACGGGGACTCCGTGAAGTCGTAAGATCTCCTGCACGATTCACGTTACATCACTATTTAAACTAGGAAAAGGAAATAGAAACGGAGAGTAAAAGAATTACCTCCATGTATCTCCTTGCTAGCGCCTCAGTGGACTGTCCTACTCAGAATGGAATAAAGTGCGCGGATTTGGTCAATCGATCTACGATCACCCAAATCGCATCATTCTGCTTCGGACTTCGAGGTAGTCCAGTCACGAAATCCATAGTGATGTGTTGCCATTTCCACTCCGGAATCGGAAGCGGTTGCAGCAACTCTGTCGTACGCTGATGCTCCGCCTTTACCTGCTGGCAATCCAGACACTTGGCTACACTCCGAGCCACACTCCTCTTCATACCATGCCACCAATAGTTCAGACGAAGATCCTTGTACATCTTGGTGCCACCAGGATGCACAGAATATGGCGAACTGTGTGCCTCCACCAACAACTCCTCTCTGATATCTCCAGCTGGCACATACAGCCTGGCTCCAAACCTCAGCGAACCATCCTCATGAATCAAGAAGTCAGTCCGCAGACCGGCTTCCACCTGCTCCCGTATCTTTACCAACTTCGGATCTCCAGCCTGGCCAGCCTTGATCCTATCCACGATCGTCGACTGTATCTGCATACACATCAACGAAGAAGCTTCTCCAGGAAGAACGATCTCAACACCAGACCCGCAAAAATCCTGCTGCAATCTCCACTGCGAAGTCAACAACATCACCGCTGGAAGCCTACTCAGCGCATCAGGAACCACATTCACCTTGCCAGGGTGATACTGCAAATCAATCTCATAATCCGCCATGAGCTCCAACCATCGACGTTGTCGCATGTTGAGCTCCTTCTGAGTAAAAATATACTCCAAACTTTTGTGGTCGGTGAAGATCTTCACTTTCTCACTCAGCAGGAAGTGCCTCCAAATCTTGAGCGCAAACACGACTGCGGCCAACTCCAAGTCGTGTGTCGGGTAATTCTTCTCATGAGTCTTGAGCTGACGCGAAGCATACGCCACAACATGCCCGTGCTGATGCAACACATAACCGAGACCCTTGCCAGAAGCATCACAAAAGATCTCGAACCCTCCACTGCGATCAGGCACAACAAGAATAGGGGCAGTCATCAATCTCTCCCTCAGAACACCAAAGGCATTCTCACAATCACCCGACCAAACAAAAGGTACATCCTTTCGCGTCAATCTGGTCATCGGCTCTGCAATACGGGAAAAGTCCTTAATGAAGCGCCGATAGTAACCAGGAAGCCCAAGGAAACTCCAGATCTCAGATGCTGACTGTGGAACAGGCCACTCTCTGATGGCCTTAATCTTCTCGGGATCCACTGAAATACCATCTCCAGACACCACATGCCCCAGAAAAGCAACTCTGTCCAGCCAAAACTCGCACTTCGAAAACTTAGCATACAAACGATGCTTCCTCACAATCTCCAACACTGTTCTCAAGTGCGAGGCATGTTCTTCCTCTGACTTTGAATATATCAGAATGTCGTCAATGAAGATAACGACAAACTTATCTAAAAAGTCATAGAAGATCATATTCATCAGGTTTATGAAAACTGCGGGTGCATTGGTTACACCGAAGGGCATAACCACAAACTCGTAGTGTCCATACTTCGTCCTGAACGCTGTCTTCGGAACATCTTCCTTCTTCACCTTCAGCTGATGATAACCACTCTCAAATCCAACTTCGAGAATACCCTCAATCCTCCAAGCTGATCAAAAATGTCATCGATACAAGGCAAGGGATATCGATTCTTCACGGTCACCGCATTCAACTCCCGATAGTCCACGCACATACGATGTGAACCATACTTCTTCTTCACCAACAAGACCGGTGCTCCCCATGGAGACACACTGGGATGAATGAAACCCTTCTGAAGAAGCTCATCCAGCTGCTTCCGCAATTCCTCCAACTCATCGGGTGCCATACGATAGGGCGCTTTCGAAATCGGCTGTGCTCCCGGAATAAGATCAATCGAAAACTCGAGAGCTCGATCGGGTGGCAACCCAGACATCTCCTCGGGGAAGACGTCATCGAAGTCCCACACTACAGCAGGCCTCTCCAGCTCCATCTGCATAGCCACAATCTCCACCGGTCTGGCCCGAAACCTGACCGGACCAAGCGAACTGCTACCTCGGCTAAACTCAAATACTGGATGTCCGAGAATCTCGAACACCACCTTCTTCTTCCGGTAGTCGATCGTAGCAAAGAAGCTCGCAAGCCAATCCATCCCAAGGACCGCATCATAGTTGATGATGTTGTGGACAATGAAATCAGCGTAAAGCTCATATCCACAGACCACCAACGGGCAAGAATTGCAACCACGATGCACCGAGACCACGCCATTTCCTGTGACGATATTCCAACTCTTGGAAAGAGGGGACGTCGACAAGGAATGCTCCTCCACGAAGCTCCGAGAAATAATGCACATCGATGCACCTGAGTCAAAGAGGACTCGTGCAGGAAATGTGTAAACCAGAATCACACCTAACAAGCAATCTAACAATCAGATCCTATTCTAGCAAACAATCATATGCAAGCAACCAAACATAATCTAATAACTAAAACTAATTAAGGAAGGAAACAACTAGATTGAGGGTTACCTGCGATAACCTCATCCACTGCCTTGCTCTCCACAACGGTCATCAGAAAAGCCTGCCTCCTCGGCTGCACGGCCCGCTGAAGAGCCTGCCTCTGCGGCACGAGAGCTGCTCCGCGACCAGCAGGTACCGGTGCTCTCTGCTGCAACAGCTGAGCTGCAACAGGTCCCTTCCACGGCTGCTTGATGCTCGGGCAATCCTTCAGAGTATATGAAGCATCGTCGCAGACCAATCACTGCCCTAAAAGTCTCCTGCACTGGTCCCTCACATGGCTCGCCTTGTCGCAATGGTTGCAAGTCTTCAGAACAGGCCCACCTGGCCTCTTGAACTGAGCTGGCTGATTAGGCTTGAAACCAGGCCTAACCACCGCTCTGGCCTGCTCCATAGGCCTCTTCCCAGCTCCAGCAACATGTCCTCTCCTCTGGTTCAGGTTCAGCTCCTGCCTCCTCGCAGCTACCAGAACCTTCTGATAAGACTCCAGATCAGAGGAAGACACGAAACTCTGAAGCTCCAAAGCAAGTCCCTGCAGGAACCTCTGAGCCCTCTCCTCTGCATCCTGCACCATCTTTGGTGTGAACCGACTCAGCCTAGTGAACTCTTGGTGGTACTGGTCCACCGTCAAGCTCCCTTGCTTCAGATCAATAAAACGCTACATCATCTCCTTCCTGGCAGCCTTCGGGAAGAACTCCTCATCGAACCTGGATAGCCCAAGCTATCGGCTCCACCAGCATCTTCTCTTCCGCATCCCACCAGTTCCGAGCATTATCCTTGAGCTGCCTCTTCGCCAAATCAACCCATCCAGCCGGGCTGATCTTCGCCATCTTCAAATTATCATCTATGTTCCGAATCCACTCATCGGCAGCTAGAGGACCCTCAGACCCATCACAATAAGCGGGACCCAGCTCCTGAAACTACTTCGCTCCTGGCTCGGAACGAGGGGCCTCCGAAACTGCCCTAGCAGCTCGAACAACTGGAGCATTCTGGACTTGCAGGAGCATGCCCTGCTGCACCTGCATCATCTGAAGCATCATCCGCATTATCTCCCCATTGGTGGGCTCCCGCTCAAGCTCCTCGTCATGAGGGGGCACACCACCACCACCACCACGGGTATTTCGCCTTCCTGCCATCTAATGACACAGAAAACGAAACAATTAGACTCATAGCTTATGACTCGGATGTCGAACTTAGTTTATTGGACATTCTAATATTTTTATCGTTATTCCGATAATCGCAGTTACAGATGAGACCTGCATGGGCCATCAACAAAACCTGTCAAGACCCGCTTCCCAAAAATGGAGGCGAGACGTGAGAAGATCCGCTCAGGCGTGGAGCTGTGAAGCTGCAGCCTGATAAGCGTCACTATATCATATGCAAGTCCCTGTAACCACGAACAGAACAAAGATAATAACACAAGAGAGACAGAAATAAAATCTCAAATCTCAGAATTGTCCAAACATTAAGATTAAGTTCCACATCCAGAAAAGCCACCAGGCCAAAAGAAAGAGTCTAGGCCCAAAACATGGCCAACAAAATCCATCACGGAATAAAGTATTGGTGATACGCACTGACAACTAAAGCAGACTAAACAACAACACAAACAGTCTCTACGACTGATCTCCCGTGTCCATGAAGTCCTCGTCAAACACAGGCTCAGGCTCGGCGTCCGCAAACACCTCGTCCTCAACAACGAACTCTGGCTCGGGATCTAACATGTGACACCCAAAAGAGAAAGGGGCACATGTCAGCAAGTCTAAAAAGACTTGGGCAAGGAAACTGAAAGTAAACTAACAACTTAACAGTTATAATGAGATGCAATGACATAGCAGTTGAGTATGTTGCAACAATTGAAAGAAAAGACAAGCACACACGATGTAGCAAAAGCTACCAAATCACTAATCACGAATCACTTATCACTATTTTCACTTTGTGCTCAGAGTTTCCGTCTTTTGGCTGAAGTGGCTGTACGGGCTCACTTCTACGCTGAAGCGACCATATAACCCTACCCCTCCACGTGTATCGAGCGTTGGAATTAGCAACACACTATGCTCGCTTCTGGATCACGAGCCAGGAAGTGTATTTGGCATAGGGGTGCACCTAGCCTGATCACTGTGTAGGAGTCAAAATCCTACTCGCCGCATCTTACATTTTAGAGTAGCGTGTGCTACACAATCACGATGGACAATCAATGTATGCAATGACATGAACAGATATTCGCGTACCGTTAATTGAAATTAAACATGACATGCAAGCATGATGAAGGTGACGGATCTAGCTTCGTTGTCAAGCTAGATCAAAGTGCGTCTAAGCAGCTATCCTTTCACTGCCTAGTCTCTTTTACGCTAAAACAAGTAAATGGCCTAAGGACATGGCCTAAAACCCTAAGTGGCAAGTTTCACTTGCCTGATACCAAGGATGACGATCAACGAGGCACGTCACAAAATGTTAAACTATGGAGATGAGATCGCTGCCATGGCAAAACAATATCAGAACTAGGGTTTAACAAAAATCACAAAGTGGGTTATGAGAATACTAAAGGATCGATTTACTACCCGTATCGTAGCGGAAGAACGATGTCGAGCAAGCACAGCAACGGAAGAACAATCCGGAGAACTATGGTTCAGATCTGGAAATGGCGAGGAAATCTGGAGAAATCGAGATTTGTGGACTTTTGGGGGTTTCTGACGGCCTAAAGCATGGTGGCCGGCCTAATGAGGATGTCAGAGGCTCCGGGGATGAAGGAGAGAGCTAGGGAAAGTTTGGGGAAGATCAGAGGTCAGGGGGGGAAAGGAAATGGCCAAGAGAAGTGAAAGAAAGAAAAGAAAACGATTGGGGGTTTAAATAGGAAAAGTTGCGGCGGCTGCCCAAAACCTAGGGTTTCGGGGGCGATTAGTCGGTCAAAGAAGAATTGTCGACCGACTAGTTTAAGAACTAGTCGGTCGGTCGACCAACTGTGACCGACTAAGATCAAACATCGAAAGAAGGAATAAATCTGGGAAATGAATTAGTCGGTCTGTGAAGGCCCGTTGACCGACTAGTTTGCAACCTAGTCAGTCGGTGAGTGTTCATTGACCGACTAACGATAAACAGTAACTTAGGTAAAATTAATCAAGGGAACTAGTCGGTCTGAGAGCAAGTTCTGACCGATTAGTTTCACATCTAGTCGGTCGGTGGTTGTTCTTAGACCGACTAAGAGTAAACAGTAACTGCTGAATTTTTGATTTAATGAATTAGTCGGTTCCAGAAGAGTTCCTGACGACTAGATTGGAATCTAGTCGGTTGGTTCCCCTTCTTGAACCAACTAAAGTGCACGAAAAGTCTCGAATCGAAGCGCGAAGCTCCAGGAAGATTCCTACGGCTTCTAAGATCAACCTATCTCTAAGATATGAGCGATATGAAGCTCGTCACGAATGATTTACTCCAAACTCAACGATCTAAGGAAGAAGCTAGAAAATCCCAATGAAACGAACGAAACGAAGGCTACGAAGACAGAAAATCATGCATAAGGGGAAAATCCACCAAAACACATATAATATAGATAATCCAAATACATGAAAAACTAGTCGTAACACCGGGGAAGGGGAAGGGGCCCCTAGAGGTGAAAGCGGGGTCATCCAGGCAGGGACCCATGACCGTTGGCGGGGCCAGTGGGGTGCCCACCGAGGTACTGAGTCAGAGGTCGGAGGCACGGATAGAGGTCGTGCCCAGGGTGCACGCGAAGTATATCAGGCCGCCGTATGACGTTCGTCTGCCGACAGTCTCGAAGCGTGTCTGTTTCGCGAAGGATGGCGAGGTCAGGATCTACGTGGCGTACTTCGATCAGGGCTTACGGTTCCCGCTCCATCCGTTGTATCACGAGGTCCTGGAGTTCCTGGGCCTGTCGTTCTGCCAGCTGATGCCGAATTCCATTAGTGCGATAGTCGAGTTTCTTGTCCTCTACGCGAGGTCCCGAGTCAGTCCGACCCTTTCTTTGTTTCGCCATTTTTTCACGGTTAAGAAATTCCGGTCACACTTTTATTTGTCTGCGAGGACGAGTCACCCCCCTCATCCGGGGCCTGTCGGGGAAGATCAAAGGGTGGCGCAGGTCGTATGTGTTTGTCTCACTGCCCACCGATCTGACCCTTTGGTCGGGCTGGAGAGCGCTTAGTCCCCAAGCGAGGGAGAGGGTGAGCCTGAGCAAGGCCGAGGTGGAGCAGGCGGTGCGATTGGAGGCGATACCCCCGAGGGCAGGCAGTACGCCCGCCTTGCCAGGCCGGAGATCATAGCTCGACTCATCTGGCCTGAAGGTATCCTTAGCCGAGTGGTCCTTATTTCGAATTTGTTCACCCTGAACTCTTCCCTTTTTGTAGATCCGACGATGAACATCTCCTTCGAGGATCTGGACAGGATCGCCGAGCAGATGATGGCCGAGGAGCATGTCGCTCCATCGGACACTAAGGGTCACAAGAAGAGGCGGAGGCCGAGTGAGGGGGAGGGGACCAAGAAGGCCGAGGTGTTCAGCAGACAGAAGATGAAGAAGAGAACAGTGGAGAGGCCGACCGTCCCTGATGCAAGCGTAGGGGGGTCTGTAGAAAGTGTCCGACATATCGATGTTCCCCACACCATCGACCTCAAAGCCGGGGAGACGCACGACAGTCCGTCGGATAAGCAGGCGTCTGTCGGTGAAGGGGGGCCTCTGGGGCTGACCGGGTCGTCGGTAGCTCCTGATTCGACGTCCGTTCCACAAGGGGGCCCGTGGGGTCGACCTCCGGCGTTGGGTCGGCTGCCGAGGAATCGTGGCCCTACAGTTGCCCCCGATACGCTCTGGAGAGGCATGTACCCCCTGGCTGTGAGGAGAAGTTGGCAACATTTTGGTCGAAGAAGGCCGACGTTGAGAGATTTCCGGAAGAGGATCTTTTAAGGCCGATCTACCTGGTCGGGAAGGGCGAGTCGGTCTTCGACGAGACCGGTGTGGCGGTGAGGCTCGCCGAGAACTGCCAACTGCCTAGGGATAGGGATGTTGGATCCTGCCAAAACAGAGTTAGGATCGATAATTAAAGTTGAGACTTACGCTTGCGTATGCGGAACGGTAGTCTCGGAACTTTGCCTTCGGATTCGCCACGACGGATCGAGTCTTCTCACGAACGGAGTAAGGCTACTAATCCAAAATCTAAATCTCTATTTTAGATTAAGAACTTGGATAGAGGAAGAGAAAGGATTTCTGCAGAGCTTCGCTAGAATGAAGTTGCATGCATGAATGCCATGCAAAAGGTGTAAGAAATGGCTTACCCTTGGGTCTTATTTATAGCCCCCAAGGTAGTTATTTTAGGGTAAATTGTTCCTTTGGAACAATTTAATTAAGGTGTACCATGATACATGGCACATTATAAGCTTAAGTTGTACCATATGCATGGTACAACATAAGCTTAAGATATTCCCCCTTTATTAGCCATATGTCGCATGCACTTATGCATATATAAAGCGACTTTCCTACTCATCCAGAGATCCTCTCCGCAAGGGAACAGATTCCCTTTGCACACGACTTTGTGTACACGACGTTCGAGGTCCGTATTCCCTCGTACATCCCCCACAAGGGTGTACAAACGTCTTCCATATCCAACATCTCCCACTCACACTTGAGGGGATTGTAAGAGAACGTCTTTCCCTTAGTTCTTTCATCTATCATACCGAGAAATAGACCGTGCGACCGTCATGCGCGTAGAGTCTGTTGTTGTGCACTTGTTAGAGATACACAACGACCTCGAAGGTGAAAAGTTGAGTAGTTCAACGCATGCTTTACCCTAGATTATTTCTTCACATTTCTTATACTTTATATTCAACAATTGAATCCCATCTGGATTACAATTGGCTGGCCAGCTTTGAATCATTAAAGTCAAAATGCGAATATGAAATCAATCTTCCTCTTCTTGCGAACCTTCTGATCTTGACTTGATTCGCTTTTCTAACGTGCCCCGCCGAGCCGAATTATCATAGCCCATTAGCAACACGCTAAGATAGCGATCATCTCGTCAAATCTAAAGGAACCAATTGAAGTCCTTGAGGGTAAGAGTTAAGACCCGTATGGCCTTTGAGTCTCACATAATAGCAAACACTATTGCTACTAACTCAGTGGTCGAAATGCATACGTGGTATGAACACGTATTACAACATCACTCCTTTCCGAGGGAGAGTATGTCTTAAAGATGTTGTACGGATGAAAGATTAGACACCACAGTGCCTATCTTTTTGAGTCCCCTTACTACTCGTGAAATATTCACGGACTCTCATCCTGCATAAGACAGATAGGATTTTAAAAAATCCTATGAGATCTCTTTCAAATATCCTTGTGATACAGATCTCAGATCTTTTGTAAGCATCCATATGATGCAGATCTTTCATTCGACTATCTTGTTTAAGTCACGACTCTAAATCATTTGTCTAATGATTTTGACTTTAAACTAGTCGCATCTCTATCTTATCCATCTGATAAGATAAGGCGGTTGCTCATGTGAGAGAGCCAACCTTAATCTGTCCGACATACACACAATAAAATAGCTGAGACTTAAACACAAATGTATATAAAATCATTTGTAAGAAACTTGTATGCAAATTAAATTTTGATCTTCTATAGACATGGGAAATATTACATGATACAGCTCAGCACCTACGCATTCCCATAGATGATAAGTGTTTGAAAAACACATCTCTGGGGATCGCCTTGGTAAGGGGATCCGCTATCATCTCATGCGTGGATATGTATCCTATGTCTACTTCCTTCCGTTTGTCATAGTCCTTCGCAAACTTGAATCGAATGTCAATGTGTTTGGTCTTACAATGAAATTTAGGATCTTTGACATAGGCAATCGAAGCTTGACTATCACTGTATATGGGAACAATGCTCGAGTCAGAGGCATTCGTCAGCCTGTCTAAGAATTTCCTAAGCCAAACAGCTTCTTGGACCGCCATGCTGAATGCTACGAATTCGGCTTCCATGGTTGATAAGGCGATGTAGGTTTGCTTCTTGCTGCTCCAGGATATTGCACCATTCCCGAGCAAGTAAACAAAGCCTGAGGTAGATCTTCGCTCGTCGAGATCACCCGCCCAATCAGCATCGGTATAGCCTTCGAGTCTCAAGGTATTGCCTTGATAGCATAACGCATAGTCCGCAGTCCCTTTGAGGTATCTTAATATCCTCTTCACAGCTTTCCAGTGTGCTTGTCCTGGGTTGGATTGGTAACGGCTTACCATACCAACAGCATAGCAAATGTCCGGTCTGGTATACATCATGGCGTACATCAGACTCCCGACAGCACTGGAGTATGGAACTTTTTCCATAGCTTTCTTTTCTTTTGGATCTTTGGGACACATCTCCAAACATAGACCCTCGCCTTTGCTTATTGGAGTATCAATTGGCTTGCAGTCCTGCATATTAAACCGTTCTAAAACTTTCTTTATATATGTCTCTTGAGAGAGAGAAAGAAGTTTCTTGGAACGATTCCTTGAGATCTTAACCCCAAGGATATATGCAGCTTCACCCATGTCTTTCATCTCAAAGACGGATGAAAGCCAAGCTTTGATATCCAAGATAAGACGCTTATCATTTCCGGCTATAAGTATGTCATCTACATAAAGAGACATAATTACCTACTTGTTTTTAATCCTCTTAATATATACGCAGTTGTCTTCGTCGAGCATGGAGAAACCATACGACAAAATGACTTCTTGAAAGCGCATATACCACTGCCTTGAGGATTGTTTAAGACCATATATGGATTTACGAAGTTTACAAACCTTATGTTTGTTTTCTTCTTGTACGAACCCGTTTGGTTGTTCCATGTAGATCTCCTCATCTAGTTCTCCGTTAAGAAAAGCCGTCTTTACATCCATCTGATGTAACTCGAGGTCCAAACAAGCCACCATTGCCAGAATTAAGCGAATGGAGGTAAAACACACGACAGGAGAGAAAGTCTCTTCGTAGTCTATTCCTTCCTGTTGCGTGAAACCTTTCGCAACAAGGCGAGCTTTATATTTCTCGATGGAGCCATCAGCCTTATGCTTGATTTTGAGAACCCACTTGTTCCCAATGGCTCTACGTCCCTTAGGTAAATCAACCAAGTCCCAGACTTGGTTTGTTTTCATGGATTGAAGTTCTTCTTCCATTGCCGCTATCCATTTATCTTTAGCAGGGCATGTGACGGCCTGTTTGAAATTTGCAGGTTCGTCATCATCTTGTAGTAATTTCATGAATGTTTGAGGAAATTCATCCTCAAATCTCAGAGGTGTTAACCTCGTTCGATTACTACGTCTTGTTTGAGTTTGATCACTCCCACTTGGAATGACATCACTCCCACTTGGAATAACATCACTCCCACTCGGAATAGGATTGGTATCGTTCGTATCATTCATTGGTGAAGTTTGAAACGTATTTTCTTCTTCACCAAGAATTCTCCCACTCGAACGTTCCGATCCTTCTTGATCCCAAGTCTCAAACAAGGATAAGTCTTGACTTATCTCACCCTGTCTTGGAAACTCATTTTCCAAGAAGACAACATCCCTCGATTTGAATTCTATAAGACCCCCATTGTCCTCTTGACCGACGAAAACATATCCTTTGGAGTTTTCAGCGTATCGGATGAAGATACACTTCCTCCCACATGGCCCAAGTTTGCCATATTTGTGAGAGGATAAATGTGCATAAGAGGCACAACCCCAAGGTTTTAGAATGCTTAAGTCTGGAGTTCTATTGTTCCACAACTCATAAGGAGTAGAACTTACCGACTTCGAGGGTACACGGTTTAAGATGAATGCTGCCGTCAATAATGCATCACCCCAAAAGGTGATAGGCAAATTTGCCTGAGACATCATTGATCGGACCATTTCCATCAATGTCCTATTTCTTCTTTCCGCAACACCGTTTTGTTGCGGAGTATAAGGCATAGTTATTTGATGAACTATGCCCTTTTCATCACAGAGTTCCTTAAAACTCGTTGATTGATATTCTCCACCCCGATCGGTTCGCAAGACCTTTATCTTGCGATCTAGTTGATTTTCCACTAAACTCATATAGTTTTTGAAGCAAGTTAAAGCTTTATGTTTGTGGGAAATCAAATAGATGTGACCGAAACGAGTGAAATCATCAATGAAGGTGATGAAATAGGACTTCCCGCGTCTTGTCTTAACATTCATTGGACCGCAAATGTCCGAATGGATAAGCTGTAATGGAACTTCGGCCCTTGTGCCAGTTCCAAACGGCTTGCGACAAGTTTTCCCTACAAGACAATGTTCGCAAGTTGACATTTCAACTTTTGAAACATTAGATAGCAAGCCACTTTTGGCAAGTCTATCCATTCTAGTTGGTCCAATATGACCAAGTCTTGCATGCCAACAAATGATCTCAGATTCAGAGTTAGAAGCATTTGTCAAATGAAAACTTTCATTAATGGAAGAAGAATCATCATACATTGTGTTTAAAACAATTAATCCATTACAAACATTACCAGAACCAATCAAAGAATTATTACAAACAAGGTCAACATATTGTTTATAGAACCTCCACTCATAATCTAAAGACATTAACATGACCACGGATACGATATTTCTTCTAATATCTGGAGCAAAGGGGACGTCGTGCAATAATAAAGTCCGGCCGTTGTCGAGAACTAGCTTGCATGTTCCGACGCCTTTGACTTCAACACGTGTGTTGTTGCCGACGTATATCCACTTTGTTCCTTGAGTTATCTTTCGATACTCTACGAAGAACCTTCTGTCCTTCGCTACGTGGTCTGTGGCCCCTGAATCAATCAACCAAAAATAGTTAGATTCAGCAAGAAACATGGAACTAGAAACACATATGTAACTAGTCCTACAAGTTACCTTATCACTTCCATCCGTACATGTACGGGCGAAGTGACCGTACTTGTTGCACTTAAAGCACTTGATCTTCTTCAAGTTTTTCTTCTTTGAGTGCACATTCTTTTGCCACTTTTTGTTCTTAGTCTTCTTTGAGGTTTCCGGTTCTTGCTTTCGTTCGTTCACAAACCTTAAGCGTTTATTCTTCCGCTTATTTCCCCCATGTGAGGAATTAGCGGCCACGTGCACTTCTGCACTTGGTTTTGCGGCTTGAATCCGCTCTTCCTCGAGTTCGAGGTGTTTCGACACATCGCTTAAAGTTTTAATGCACTCATTATGAGTGAGGTGCATTTTCATGTTATCCCAGCTATCTGGGAGTGAACAAATGACTGCTTGGATCTGCTGTTCGTCAGACAGCGCAACACCCGCATCCTTTAATTCAGATATGAGATTCGCCATGTGGCGGAGATGCTTTTTCATAGAATGATCTCGCTGCATCTTGTACGAATCAAATTGAATATTTAAGGAGCGGAGTTTGGTAACCGAAGTTCCACCAAACTTTATCTCTAGCTCAGACCATATGTCTTTGGCTAGGTCGAATTCCCGAAATAGACGCATTATGTCATTGTCCATTGCGGACAGTAACGTAATACGTGCTATTTTGTTCTTTCGAGTCCAAGTATCATAAGCTTCCCGGTCCCTCTTGTGTTGGGCCGTATTGCCCAACTCAGGTTCTTCCATTATGTTTTGGAGTGTTTCGAGCACATCTTGCTCCTCCAAAACATATTGGATTTTTATTGACCAAAGTTTATAATTGTCGTCGTTGTGCTTTTCACCTTTGTTAAGCTCTGCGACAATGTTCTTAGAAGCGGTAGACATATTCGATTCAAAAAACTGCAAAGAGAATGAAAAACACGATCAAAATTCTATGCATAAAGTTTCGATTCTTTAAACACTTGATAAGTTCCTTGGATGCGTTGAAATGTTACTCTAGAATCGAGAAGTTCACTACGTTCCCAACTACCATCTAGAAGTAACTTTCAAAGTATCCCTCTTACTTATCTCAAGTAAAAAGAAATCAGAAATAATACCCGTATGGTATTAGCAGCGGAAAAATACTTTGAAAAACATATCTTTCAAAATGGAATAGGTGAGAATTTGCGCAAAGAATTTTAGCGCAACAATTGCCAAGCCACGAGACCTGTTCTACACACCCATGGGTTAGATAACCATGGCCGGATCGTGGTAGGACTTGGAATTCTAAATTGCGCTATCCCGATTAAGGACGTGACATAACCTATTTGAAAAACATCTTTTTCAAAAAAAAAAAAAATTTGAAAGCACGTTGGCTAATCTCCGTAGAGTAGAGCACAACGTCACAAGTACATTGGCTAATCTCCGTAGAGTAGAGCACAATGACATGGCTAATCTCGCATGAAGTAGAGCACTATGGCTAATCTTCAAAGAGTAGAGCCCAAAAAAACTTCATTAAAACGTTAGTCCCGTATGAACTAGTCGGCACTGTGGTTAGCCCCGTATGGGCTAATCGGCACATTCGAGTTTGGCCAAGGCCTTTTGTCACCCCGTATGGGTCAGTTGGCAAGTTTGCAGTCGACCTAGACCTTCTGCCAGATTGGTCGACCAAAAACACCAAATTGGTCGACCAATTTTGGTCTGCAATTTCTTCCCGGCCAGGGCCTCTGCCCTGGCTGGGGCTTGGCCAAGGGGCCGGCCAGGGCCTCTGCCCTGGCCGGCTAGGGGCCCTTGCCCCTCGGCCAGGGCCTCTGCCCTGGCCGAGGCCAGGGCGCCGGCCCTGGCCTCTGCCAGGGCCGGCCAGGCCGGCCACTGCCGGCCTGGCCATGGCCGGCCATGGCTTGGCCATGGCCGGTCATGGCCAAGGCCATTTTGGGCATTGGCCAGCCATGGCCCCATGTTGGATATGGAAGACGTTTGTACACCCTTGTGGGGGATGTACGAGGGAATACAGACCTCGAACGTCGTGTACACAAAGTCATGTGCAAAGGGAATCTGTTCCCTTGCGGAGAGGATCTCTGGATGAGTAGGAAAGTCGCTTTATATATGCATAAGTGCATGCGACATATGGCTAATAAAGGGGGAATATCTTAAGCTTATGTTGTACCATGCATATGGTACAACTTAAGCTTATAATGTGCCATGTATCATGGTACACCTTAATTAAATTGTTCCAAAGGAAAAATTTACCCTAAAATAACTACCTTGGGGGCTATAAATAAGACCCAAGGGTAAGCCATTTCTTACACCTTTTGCATGGCATTCATGCATGCAACTTCATTCTAGCGAAGCTCTGCAGAAATCCTTTCTCTTCCTCTATCCAAGTTCTTAATCTAAAATAGAGATTTAGATTGTGGATTAGTAGCCTTACTCCGTTCGTGAGAAGACTCGATCCGTCGTGGCGAATCCGAAGGCAAAGTTCCGAGACTACCGTCCCACATACGCAAGCGTAAGTCTCAACTTTAATTATCGATCCTAACTCTGTTTTGGCAGGATCCAACAAGGGAATCCCGTGGGCCCGGAGCGGCTAGTGGCCACCGTGATGTGGCATCTCGTGCAGGTATCTTGTCGGGCTAGGCTGGGGGTACTGCAGGGTTTGTCCCCAATGAGCCTAATTTTTCCGTGTTCATGTGTGCAGGCCAGTACGACGATGGCTACCTTGCAGCGTCGTGCTTCCGCCCTTATCAAGGCCGAGCTCACGTTGGCAAGGATGAAGGGGAGCTCGACAAGGAGAAGTCTAGGCGTGTCACACTGAAGAAGTCTTTCGCGGAGCAGCGGACGTCGCTCGAGGAGTACCGGTTGTGCGTAGAGGAGCTCGAGGAGCAGATCGCTGCCGGTCGTTCTCGACAGACCGAGCTGGAAGGAGAGGCCGAGTAGTGCCAGGTCAGGATGGGCGACATGGAGTCGCTGGCAAAGGCCGCTGAGGAGGCGCTGTCGAAAAGGACAGTGGAGTTCCGGGAGTATTAGGTGAAGACCTTAGCGCCCCAGCTTGCCCAAGCCAAGATGAAGGCACGAGAGGCGGGTCGGAAGGAGGGGTTGGAGATCGACCGGGAGGCAGGGTGGAACACGTGCCTACAGAGGGTCACGGAAAGAGCCCTCTCTCTTCACCCTCCTCAAGAGGTCGATTTCAAGGCGTTGGCGGCCTCGGAGGAGGAAGACGAGGAGGAGGGAACCCTCAAGGTGAAAGTGGAGGGGCCAGGAGCTGGATAACTAGGGTCGGGCAGCGCTCCGCGGGACGGTCCTGAAGGAGGCGAACGGGCGGTAAGGCGTCCAGTTAGGAAACTTGACCTTGTTGTATTACCTTTTGTAATAGGTAGGGGGGATCTGGAGGGAGGCCCGTCTTGTCAAGTCACCTCGCTATATTTGTAGGACATCTTGCTTTCTAATATAACGCGGATTTTTGCCCTGCCATGTGTGAATTTTTGTTGTCTTTATATAATTCAAGTATAATTCAAAGGTAGCGCTACACATTGAGTCGCTTAGGTGGGGGTGTGCGAGCGTGCAGCTCGGCCCGTTCCCTAGTCAGGTCTAGGTGGAGGCTTGCGAGCTCTCCATGGGAGTCAGTCAGGGTCGCTCCTGAGTTAGGACGTGCTTAGATGGCGCTTGGGTGTTGAACAACTGTTTCGTGAGCACCGTTTTCATTGATCCTTATAGGAATTTAAACTTAGCTATTACATGAAGTGTTGATAAATTCTGCGGTAGTTAGGTAAGTACGACCCGAACCGTTGGCGGGCTGGAGAGTCGTTCCATCCTGCTGTAAACTGCATCAGGATGGGCGGACTACTGTCTGCAGGGCGGCCCTCCTTCTCTTCCGTTGCTCATCGTGTCCCTCTGTGTGTCCCCTATGCTGAAGGATTGCAAGGTCTCCTCGGCTGCTTGGATTCTCCAAGGAAGCTGTCTTTCTATTGTCCTCCATCAGATCGCTCTTACAGGGTTTTTTTCGAAAGGAGGTCGGAGGGAAACCCTGGGAGAGGAGGAGCACGAGGCGGCGGTGGCGCGCTGCCTCGTCTTTCGCTTTCTTGCCCATGACGGGTTGTAAGGTCTCTTTGGGGAGTCCTTACATCGAAGGGAAACCCCGGACGAGGTGGGGGATGAGGCGGAGGTGGCGGCAGGGGTCGGGGTGGAGCGGATGCGGGTTGGGGGGAGCGAGCCGCCGCAAGTCCTCCGATTCGACTATTTCATCTGGTCTAGAGCAGACGGAGGAGTGGAAGGCGGGGCTCCCATTGTGTAAGAGGAATAGCCCATCAGCAATCCGTATGTAAGAGGAATAGCTTATCGGCGTGGTGGGCCGTTGGGAGGCGGGCCCACGGTGGCTGGTATGCCCCAGCAAAGGCTGGAGTGCCTAATGTGGTGAGCTGGCAGGGATGCCCCGCCCTTCTGGTTCTTGGCCCGGAGCGCCGGTGCTCGTCGGGAATCGGAAGAGGGGAATGGTCCACCATTGGAGCTCCAGTTCCCGTGCCTTGAATTGTCTAAGGGAACTTGAAGACCAATAGGTGGGCCGTTCCCTGGGTAAGAGGAGTAGTCCATCGGCGGCGGCCGTGTGGAAGCGATCGCCTGTCGGTGTGGGATCCATTGATGGCCGGGCGCCTCCCTTTTGTTCGGGCGGGGTGTCTTCAAGCTTTTCATACATGGTGGAGGGGATTGAGATCTGTCCTCATATTTTCTTTTTCTTTTTATTTCTCTCCTTCGGAAGGGTGAGGGGGGTATTTATAGGGGGATTTTGGTGACGGTTTCCTCGGAGTTAATGCGATGAGCTGGCACCATTAATGGGCTCCTCAGAATCACGTCCTTTAGGAACCGCCTTTGCCTGGTGGCGCTGGACGCGATTCGTCAGCCCTTACCTCTCGGGGGTGTGTCATCATTAATGACGCGTTTCCCGAGCGTCCTTTCGTTTCGACGAGTCGCATCGGGGGCCTGCTTTATCGGGACCCAGCGTTGTCCAACGGTTCTTGGCCCACGTGAAGCCTGCCTCAGCCCACGTGTCATTGTCCTTTTCCCGAGGTCCAAGCGCTCGAGGATCATGGGTCTGCTTGGGGGATGGTGATCGAGTGGATATCTCGGTCTACGCTTCTCCTCAGCCCCAGACTTCTTGAGGGGGAGCAAGCGCGTAGCTCGGCCCGCGCCCTTCTCTGGTTTGGGTGGCGAGGGTTGGCCCTGCCCCAGATTCTGGAGAGGGGGAGCGTGCGCGTAGCTCGGCCCATGCCCTTCTCTGGTTTGGGTGGCGAGGGTTGGCCCTGCTCCAGAGTTGAGGGGAGGAGCGAGCACGTAGCTCGGCCCGTGCCCTTCGCTGGTTTGGGTGGTAAGGGTTGGCCCTGCCCCAGAGTTCTTGAGGGAGGAGCGAGCGCGTAGCTCGGCCCGTGCCCTTCTCTGGTTTGGGTGGCGAGGGTTGGCCCTGCCCCAGAGTTCTTGAGGGGGAGCGAGCACGTAGCTCGGCCCGTGCCCTTCTCTGGTTTGATGGCGAGGGTTGGCCCTACCCCAGAGTTCTTGAGGGGGGATCGAGCACTTAGCTCGGCCTGTGCCCTTATTTGGTTTGGGTTGCGAAGGTTGGCCCTGCCCCAGAGTCTAGAGGGGGGAGCGAGCGTGTAGCTCGGCCCGTGCCCTTCTCTGGTTTGGGTGGCGAGGGTTGGTCATGCACCAGAGTTCTTGAGGGGGAGGAGCGAGCACGTAGCTCGGCCCGTGCCCTTCTCTGATTTGGGTGGCGAGGGTTGGCCCTGCCCCAGAGTCTGGAGGGGGGAGTGAGCGCGTAGCCCGGCCTGTGCCCTTCTCTGGTTTGGGTGGCGAGGGTTGGCCCTGTCTCAGAGTCTGGAGGGGGGAGCGAGCTGTAGGATCCTGCCAAAACAGAGTTAGGATCGATAATATGAAGTTTAGACTTACGCTTGCGTATGCGGCACGGTAGTCTACGAACTTCGCCTTCGGATTCGCCACGACGGATCGAGTCTTCTCACGAACGGAGTAAGGCTACTAATCCACAATCTAAATCTCTACTTTAGATTAAGAACTTGGATAGAGGGAGAGGAAGGATTTCTGCAGAGCTTCGCTATGAAGAAGATGCATGCATGAATTTCATGCAAAAGGTGTAAGAAATGGCTTACCCTTGGGTCTTATTTATAGCCCCCAAGGTAGTTATTTTAGGGTAAGTTGTTCCTTTGGAACAACTTAATTAAGGTGTACCATGATACATGGCACATTATAAGCTTAAGTTGTACCATATGCATGGTACAACATAAGCTTAAGATATTCCCCCTTTATAAGCCATATGTCGCATGCACTTATGCATATATAATGCGACTTTCCCACTCATCCAGAGATCCTCTCCGCAAGGGAACAGATTCCCTTTGTACACGACTTCGTGTACGCGACGTTCGAGGTCCGTATTCCCTCGTACATCCCCCACAAGGGTGTACAAACGTCTTCCATATCCAACATCTCCCACTCACACTTGAGGGGATTGTAAGAGAACGTCTTTCCCTTAGTTCTTTCATCTATCATACCGAGAAATAGACCGTGCGACCGTCATGCGCGTAGAGTCTGTTGTTGTGCACTTGTTAGAGATACACAACGACCTCGAAGGTGCAAAGTTGAGTAGTTCAACGCATGCTTTACCCTAGATTATTTCTTCGCATTTATTATACTTTATATTCAACAATTGAATCCCATCTGGATTACAATTGGCTGGCCAGCTTTGAATCATTAAAGTCCAAATGCGAATATGAAATCAATCTTCCTCTTCTTGCGAACCTTCTGATCTTGACTTGATTCGCTTTTCTAACGTGCCCCGCCGAGCCGAATTACCATAGCCCATAAGTAACACGCTAAGATAGCGATCATCTCGTCAAATCTAAAGGAACCAATTGGAGTCCTTGAGGGTAAGAGTTAAGACCCGTATGGCCTTTGAGTCTCACATAATAGCAAACACTATTGCTACTAACTCAGTGGTCGAAATGCATACGTGGTATGAACACGTATTACAACATCACTCCTTTCCCAGGGAGAGTATGTCTTAATGATGTTGTACGGATGAAAAGATCAGACACCACAGTGCCTATCTTTTGAGTCCCCTTACTACTCAGGAAATATTCCCGGACTCTCATCCTGCATAAGACAGATAAGATTAAAAAATCCAATGAGATCTTTATATACTTGTGATACAGATCTCAGATCCTTTGTAAGCATCCATATGATGCAGATCTTTCATTCGACTATCTTGTTAAAGTCATGACTCTAAATCATTCGTCTAATGATTTTGACTTTAAACTAGTCTCATCTCTATCTTATCCATCTGATAAGATAAGGCGGTTGCTCATGTGAGAGAGCCAACCTTTATCTGTCCGACATACACACAATTCAGCTGAGATTTCAAAAATGTAAACAAACATTTCTTAAGAAATTCATATGCAATGTTTGAAAAATAACTTATTCTTTTATTAAATTTGATCTTTCTTAGACATGGGAATATATATTGGTACAACTCAGCTCATACGCAATCCTTGGGATGATAAGTGTTTATAAAACACATTTCTGGGGATCGCTTTCGTAAGCTGATCCTCTATCATCTCATGCGTAGATATGTACCTTATGTCTACCTTCTTGGTTTTATCATAGTCTTTTGCAAACCTGCAGTTCCTTTAAGATACTGCATTATCCTCTTAACCGCTTTCCAGTGTTCTTGCCCTGGGTTGGATTGGTAACAGCTTACCATTTCCAACGGCAAAACAGATGTCCGGTCTCGTACACACCATAGCGTACATAAGACTATCAACTGCACTGGAATATGGAACTTTTTCCATAATTTCCTTTTCCTTTTTGGTTCTTTGGACACGATTCCAGATATAAATTATCGCATATGCTTATATGAATATCAATGGACTTGCAGTCCTGCATATTAAATCGTTCTAGAACCTTCTTTATATAAGTCTCCTGTGAAAGAGAAAGAAGTTTCTTCGAACGATTCCTTGAAATCTTAACTCCAAGGATATATGCGGCTTTTCCTATGCCTTTCATCTCAAATACTGATGAAAGCCAAGCCTTGATACTCATCACAAAGCCCTTGTCATTTCTGGCTATTAAAATGTCATCTACATATAGAGACATGATAATATACTTGCTTTTAATCCTCTTGATATATACTCAGTTATCTTCATCAAGCATGGAAAAAATCCATTTGATAAGACAACTTCTTGAAATCGTATATACCATTGCCTCGAGGATTATTTAAGACCATATATGGACTTACGAAGTTTACAAACCTTATGTTCGTTTCCTTCTTTTACAAACCCTGTTGGTTGTTCCATATAGATCTCCTCGTCCAATTCTCCATTGAGAAAGGCAGTCTTTACATCCATCTGATGTAATTCGAGGTATAAGCAAGCTACCATTGCCAGAATCATGCGAATCAAGGTAAAACGCACAACAGGTGAGAAGTTTTCTTTGTAGTCTATCCCTTCCTGTTGCGTAAAACCTTTCGCAACAAGGCGAGCTTTATATCTATCTATAGAGCCATCAGCCTTATGCTTGATCTTGAGAACCCATTTGTTCCCAATTGCTCTATGTCCTCTGGGTGAGTTAACTAAGTCCCAGACTTGGTTAACTTTCATGGATTTCAATTCCTCCTTCATCGCTTCCATCCATTTGTCTTTTGCAGGGCATGATGCGGCATATTTGAGATTCTTCAAGTCCTTGTTGACTCGAATTTAGATCAATTCTAATATCACTCCCACTTGAAATGTTGTTAGAATTGCTCCCACTTGGATCATTATTCCCGTATGGAATAGGATAATCGTCATTCGTATAATCCATTGGTGAAGGTTAAAAAGAATTTTCGTTTTCACCAAGAATTTCTCCCACTCGAATGAGGTAATCCTTTTTGATCATAAATCTCAAAATAGAGATAAGTCCTGACTTATCTCGCCCTGTCTTGGAAACTCGTTTTCCAAGAAAGTGACATCCCTCGACTCAAACTCAATTAGCACACCATTGTCTTCCTGACTAACAAAAACATAACCTTTGAAGTTTTATGCGTATCGTTTAAAGATACATTTCCTTCCCCATGGCCCAAGTTTGCCATGCTTATGGGAGGAAATATGTGCGTTGAATGCACAAACTCAAGGTAAAAATGTTTAAGTCAGGAGACCTTTGGTTCCACAACTCATAAGGAGTGGAGCTAACTGATTTCGAGGGTACGCAGTTTAAAATGAAAACGGTTGTCAATAATGCATCACCCCAAAAGGTGATTGGCAAGTTAGCTTGCGCCATCATTGAACGGACCATTTTTCATTAAAGTCCTATACCTCCTTTCTGCAACACCAATTTGTTGAGGAGTATAAGGCATAGTTACCTGATGTACTATGCCTTTTTCATCACAAAGTTCCTTTAAACTTGTTGATTGATATTCACCGCCCCTATCGGTTCGCACGACCTTAATCTTGCGATCTAATTGATTCTCCACTAAACTCATATAGTTTTTAAAGCAGGTTTAGTGCTTTCACTTTTGTGGGATATCAAATAGATATGACCGAATCGGGTGAAATCATCAATTAAAAGTGATGAAATAGGACTTCCCGCGTCTTGTCTTGACATTCATCGGACCACATATGTCCAAATGGATAAGCTGTAACGGAACCTTGGCCCTTGTGCCGGTTCCAAACGGCTTGCGACAAGATTTCCCTACAAGGCAATGTTCGCAGGTCGACATTTCAACTTTTGAAACATTGGATAGAAGGCCACGTTTGGCAAGTCTATCCATACGCGTTGGTCCAATATGACCAAGCCTTGAGTGCCAACAAATTATATTAGACTCATTAGTCAAAGAATTTGTCACAAGGAAATGAGAAATCATACATTGTACTTATTACAATGAATCCTTTAAATACATAACCCAGAACCAATAAAGGAATTATTATTACAAAATAGGTCCATATTACATTCATGAAGGAACCAGCTATAACCAAGACCCATTAAATTGACCACAGTTATAATATTCCTTTGAATATATGGAATGAAGAGAACATCATGAAGTAGGAAAGTGCGACCGTTGTCCAAGGCTAGCTTGCGAGTCCCAACGCCTTTCACTTCAACACGTGTGTTGTTTCCTACATTGATCCACTTCATTCCTTGGGGTATCCGGTGATACTCCACGAAGGACCGTCTGTCCTTTGCTATGTGGTCGGTGGTACCTGAATCAATTATCCAAAAAATGGATTAGATTCCACAAGAAATAGTGAACTAGAAACACATATGTAACTAGTATTACAAGTTACCTCGTCACTTCCACTCGTACACGAATGAGCATAGTGACCGAGCTTGTTGCACTTGAAGCACTTGATCCTTTTCAAGTCTTTCTTCTTGTGCCATTTCTTGTGCCCACCCTTATGTTTGGGTTCCTTGGTGGACTCAGGTTGTTTATTACGTTCATTAGAAGACTTCGAACGATCTTTACGTTTCTTTCCCCCGTGTGAGGAACTAGCAACCATGTGCACTTCTGCACTTGGCTTGGCAGCCGCAAGCCGCTCTTCCTCTAATTCGAGGTGCTTGGAAACATTGTTGAAGGTCTTGATGCTCTCATTATGAGTGAGATGCATCTTCATCTGATCCCACCCATTTGGTAGGGAACGTATGACTGCTTGGATTTGTTGCTCATCCGTGAGCACATGACCTGCGTCCTTTAACTCTGAGATAAGGTTCGCCATATGTCGCAGATGTTTCCCCATGGAATGATCTGGACGTTTCTTATATGTATCAAACTTTATAGTTAAGGCGCGAAGTTTGGACACCGATGTGCCACCGAACTTCTCCTCTAGCTTGGACCATATGTCCATGGCTAGGTCATATTCTCGGAAGATGCGCATTATGTCATCAGCCATACTGCTTAATAACGTAATGCGCGCTATCTTATTCTTCCGAGACCAAGCATCAAAAGCTTCCTTGTCTCGTCTGTGTTGGGCCGTAGTGCCCAACTCGGGTTCAATCATTACGTTCTTTAGAGTTTCGAGCACTTCTTGCTCCTCTAAAACGTATTGTATCTTAATGGACCAAAGTTTGTAATTATCGCCGTTGAGTTTTTCACCTTTGTTTAACTCAGCGACGATATTCTTTGAAGCGGAAGACATTTTACTTTTAAAATGCTGCAAAAAACACAAAACCGAAGGTTCGATCAAAACATTGCATAAAAATTCTTAAAATATAACTCCCACTTGAAATGATAATAGAGTATCCCATTTGGATAGTTCTAAAAATTCAAATCCCACTTGGAATTATATTATATTTGATAAGTTACTTTCGAAAAATATTGAAGATGTTGTTCTAGAATCGAAAAGGTCTCTATGATTCCAATCACCATCTAGAACAACCTTCAATATTCCCCCATCACTTATCAAACAATAGTACTCTTATAGTACTAGCAGCGGAAAACGAGTATTTGATAAGTTACTTTCGAAAAATATTGAAGATGTTACTCTAGAATCGGAAAGGTCACTATGTTTCCAATCACCATCTAGAGTAACTTTCAATATTTCTCCCTCACTTTATCAAATGTTAGTACTCTTATAGTACTTTGCAGCGGAAAAGCGTTTTTGAAAACGTATTTTTCAAAACGAATTTAAAATACATTGGCTAATCTCCGTAGAGTAGAGCACAACGTCATAAGTTCATTGGCTAATCTCCGTGGAGTAGAGCACAATGACATGGCTAATCTCGCATGAAGTAGAGCATTACGGCTAATCTTCAAGGAGTAGAGCACAATTACATAAGTACATTGGCTAATCTCCGTAGAGTAGAGCACAATGACTTAGCTAATCTCGCATGAAGTAGAGCACTATGGCTAGTCTTCAAGGAGTAGAGCCCAAGTTAAAAAAAACTTCATTAAAACGTTAGTCCCGTATGAACTAGTCGGCACTGTGGTTAGCCCCGTATGGGCTAATCGGCACATTCGAGTTTTGACCAAGGCCTTTTGTCACCCCGTATGGTCAGTAGGCAAGTTTGCAATCGACCCAGGCCTTCTGCCGAATTGGTCGACCAAAAACACCAAATTGGTCGACCAATTTTTTTGGTCGCAACTTCTTCCCGGCCAGGGCCTCTGCCCTGGCCGGGGCTTGGCCAAGGGCCTCTGCCCTGGCCGGCCAGGGGCCTTGGCCCCCTCGGCCAGGGCCTCTGCCCTGGCCGAGGCCGGCCAGGGCCTCTGCCCTGGCCGAGGCCGGCCAGGCCCTGGCCGAGGCCAGGGCATTGGCCCTGGCCTCTGCCAGGGCAGGCCAGCTGGCCCTGGCCCCTGCCAGGGTCGGCCAGGCCCTGGTCGAGGCCAGGGCGCCTGGCCCTGGCAGTGGCCAGGGCGCCGGCCCTGGCCTCTGCCAGGGCCAGCCAGGCCGGCAGGCCTTGGCCAAGGCCGGCCATTGCCGGCCTGGCCTTGGCTGGCCACTGCCGGCCTGGCCATGGCCGGCCATGGCTTGGCCATGGCCGGTCATGGCCAAGGCCATTTGGCATTGGCCGGCCATGGCCCCTTTGGCCATGGCCGGCCACCCCCTTTGAATGGGGTTGCCGCACACATTCCTCCCCCTTGATGGGGTGGTCGCCGGTGGTTATTGGCCGTAGCCAACCCCCTCCGCTGGGGGAGGGGGGGTGCATGGCCTTCATAGCCCATTTGGCCATGGTGCACATGCACCAAATTTCCTCTTACCCGATGGAAATAACTACCATCATCTTCCTCGATGAAGCACCCGTTCGTCGATGAAGCACCCGTTCGTCGAGAAATTAGTTATTTCCTAATGGCCGTGTGCCAAAAATGAAAAATAACATACTACGTGAACGGTCGGTTCTTCCCGTCACGGAGAGTTCCTACCATATCTGTAATGATAGGAGACCCTAACGTGAAAAGAACAACCGCTGCGTTCTCTCCGTCACGAAGCGTTCCTACTATATCCGTAATAGTAGGAGACCCATTCGTGAAAAGACAACGACTCGTTCATAGTTTCGACGGGACGGTGGTTTGACCGGGGCGAACCCATTTGGCTCTGATACCAATGTAGGATCCTGCCAAAACAGAGTTAGGATCGATAATATGAAGTTTAGACTTACGCTTGCGTATGCGGCACGGTAGTCTACGAACTTCGCCTTCGGATTCGCCACGACGGATTGAGTCTTCTCACGAACGGAGTAAGGCTACTAATCCACAATCTAAATCTCTACTTTAGATTAAGAACTTGGATAGAGGGAGTGGAAGGATTTCTGCAGAGCTTCGCTATGAAGAAGATGCATGCATGAATTTCATGCAAAAGGTAAAAGAAATGGCTTACCCTTGGGTCTTATTTATAGCCCCCAAGGTAGTTATTTTAGGGTAAGTTGTTCCTTTGGAACAACTTAATTAAGGTGTACCATGATACATGTCACATTATAAGCTTAAGTTGTACCATATGCATGGTACAACATAAGCTTAAGATATTCCCCCTTTATAAGCCATATGTCGCATGCACTTATGCATATATAATGCGACTTTCCCACTCATCCAGAGATCCTCTCCGCAAGGGAACAGATTCCCTTTGTACACGACTTCGTGTACGCGACGTTCGAGGTCCGTATTCCCTCGTACATCCCCCACAAGGGTATACAAACGTCTTCCATATCCAACACGAGCGTGTAGCCCGGCCCGTGCCCTTCTCTGGTTTTGGTGGTGAGGGTTGGCCCTACCCCAGAGTTCTTAGGGGGGAGCGAGCGCGTAGCCCCGCCCGTGCCCTTC
Organism: Scilla litardierei; assembly: GCA_030789695.1. Lineage (NCBI taxonomy): Eukaryota > Viridiplantae > Streptophyta > Magnoliopsida > Asparagales > Asparagaceae > Scilla > Scilla litardierei. The sequence goes on along the minus strand of CM061135.1, from coordinate 118,685,217 downwards.
TCTGGTTTGGGTGGCGAGGGTTGGCCCTGCCCCAGAGTCTGGAGGGGGGAGCGAGCACGTAGCTCGGACCGTGCCCTTCTCTGGTTTGGGTGGCGAGGGTTGGGCATGCCCCAGAGTTCTTGAGGAGGGGAGCGAGCGCGTAGCCTGGCCCATGCCTTTCTCTGGTTTGGTTGGCAAGGGTTGGCCCTGCCCCAGAGTCTGGAGGGGGGAGCGTGCGCATAGCTCGGCCCGTGCCCTTCTCTGGTTTGGGTGGCGAGGGTTGGCCCTGCCCCAGAGTCTGGAGGGGGGAGCGAGCGCGTAGCTCGGCCCGTGCCCTTCTCAGGTTTGGGTGGCGAGGGTTGGCCCTGCCCCAGAGTTCTTGAGGGGGGAGCGAGCGTGTAGCTCGGCCCGTGCCCTTCTCTGTTTTGGGTGGCGAGGGTTGGCCCTGCCCAGAGTCCTTGAGGGGGGAGCGAGCGCGTAGCCCGGCCCGTGCCCTTCTCTGTTTTGGGTGGTGAGGGTTGGCCCTGCCCCAGAGTTCTTAAGGGGGGAGCGAGCGTGTAGCTCGGCCCGTGCCCTTCTCTGGTTTGGGTGGCGAGGGTTGGCCCTGCCCCAGAGTTCTTGAGGGGGGAGCGAGCGCGTAGCTCGGCCCGTGCCCTTCTCTGGTTTGGGTGGCGAGGGTTGGCCCTGCCCTAGAGTTCTTGAGGGGGGGAGCGAGCGCGTAGCTCGGCCCGTGCCATTCTCTGGTTTGGGTGGCGAGGGCTGGCCCTGCCCCAGAGTTCTTGAGGGGGGAGCGAGCGCGTAGCTCGGCCCGTGCCCTTCTCTAGTTTGGGTGGCGAGGGTTGGCCCTGCCCCAGAGTTCTTGAGGGGGGAGCGAGCGCGTAGCTCGGCCCGTGCCCTTCTCTGGTTTGGGTGGCGAGGGTTGGCCCTGCCCCAGAGTTCTTGAGGGGGAGGGGAGCGAGCGCGTAGCTCGGCCCATGCCCTTCTCTGGTTTGGGTGGCGAGGGTTGGCCCTGCCCCAGAGTCTAGAGGGGGGAGCGAGCGCGTAGCTCGGCCCGTGCCCTTCTCTGGTTTGGGTGGCGAGGGTTGCCCTGTCCCAGAGTTTGGAGGGGGGAGCAAGCACGTAGCTCGGCCCGTGCCCTTCTCTGGTTTGGGTGGCGAGGGTTGGCCCTGCCCCAGAGTTCTTGAGGGGGAGCGAGCACGTAAATCGACCCGTGCCCTTCTCTAGTTTGGGTGGCGAGGGTTGGCACTGCCCTAGAGTCTAGAGGGGGGAGCGAGCGCGTAGCCCGGCCCGTGCCCTTCTCTGGTTTGGGTGGGGAGGGTTGGCCATGCTCTAGAGTTCTTGAGGGGGGAGCGAACGCGTAGCTTGGCACGTGCCCTTCTCTGGTTTGGGTGGCGAGGGTTGGCCCTGCCCCAGAGTCTGGAGGGGAGAGCGAGCACGTAGCCCGGCCCGTGCCCTTTTCTGGTTTGGGTGACGAGGGTTGGCCTTGCCCCAGAGTACTTGAGGGGGGAAGCGAGCGCGTAGCCCGGCCCGTGCCCTTCTCTGGTTTGGGTGGCGAGGGTTGGCCCTGCCCAAGAGTCTGGAGGGGGGAGCAAGCACGTAGCCCGTCCCATGCGCTTCTCTGGTTTGGGTGGCGAGGGTTGGCCCTGCCCCAGAGTTCTTGAGGGGGGAGCGAGCGCGTAGCTCGGTCCATGCCCTTCTCTGGTTTGGGTGGCGAGGGTTGGCCCTGCCACAGAGTCCTTGGGGGGGTGTAATGCCCTACCAGCTACTGCACAAGTACTAGAGGGGGGGGGGGTGAATAGTACTTTAAAATAATAAGGAGTATAATTCCAAATTAAATTGCAAACAACTACCAAATCAATTTGCAGAAGCTTAAATTGAATGACAACAACAAAATTAACAATGCAAACAAATGATGTTAATGGGTTCGGATCCACCCAAGTCTCCCCGACTTGTTCCCGGTGATCCTACGTCCCAACCACCCGGATCCCCTCCGGATACTTGAGTTAGAAACCCTAACTCAAGATTTCCACTATGAATATCTTGTGAAAAACCTTCACAAGATCAAATCATACAACACCGGCAATAGTGAATCCCACAACCCGGGATCACAACCTTCTCTCACAACCGAGAGAATCAACAAGCAATATAAATGAGTTATATTGAAATAAGCAAACTTACCACAAAATCCTATACCTTGAGTTTTTCTTACCCAATAGGTGAAATGAAGGATTTGAGGAAGATGAAGTCACCAAGACCTAGCACCAAGGAAATGACCAGCAATCGGTGCCTAGGGATGATTTGGAGACTTGGATCAAGCAATAGCTTGAAGAGCTCACCAAGAACAAGCTTCTCTCTAGATGGATTCTAGATCTAGAAATGAGAGAGAATGGGTTTCTTGTGAGGAAGAGAGCTTTAGATTTGAGTGAGAATGGCTATCTCTTTTGATCTCAATGAATCTCTGAATGGAAGCTCTAACCTAGATAGAAATGACCTAGGCTCGTATTTATAGGGTCCCATAAAAAACAACTTAGGTCATTCTCCAACGGATAGAAATCTGTGAGAATTAGTCGGTCAAAGAACAATCACTGACCGACTAGTTCATCAACTAGTCGGTCAGTCAAACAGCATGGACCGACTAAGAGAGGAACTGAGAAGAAAGAGAATTTCAGACCTAGAAATCTAGTCGGTCCAAGAAGACTGTCTGACCGACTAGTTTCACAACTAGTCGGTCAGTCAATGAACGTAGACCGACTAAGAGGCAAAATGAAATAGTCTGAATGCAATATGACTTAGTCGGTCCAAGAACAAAAGTTGACCGACTAGATTGTCAACTAGTCGGTCACCAAACGTTCTTAGACCGACTAACGATAAACAGTAGCTTAGGAGAATTTTAGCATGAACAGTAAGTCACAACTAGTCGGTCACAGAAGCATCACTGACCGACTAGTTCACAAACTAGTCGGTCGGTGAGTCAACGTAGACCGACTAACTGTAAACAGTAAAGTCCAAGAAATTAAGGAATCAAACTAGTCGGTCCAAGAAGAGTTGCTGACCGACTAGATCACCATCTAGTCGGTCAGTACTCCTTCTTGTACCAACTAATATGCACAAACAAGTCCGAATCAAAGCGCGACGCTTCGAGGAAGTTAGAATGAACTTGTGCTAAGATCCTAGAGCTACGATATGAGCGTTATGAAGTTAGAATGGTAAGATATACTCAAGGCTTAACATTCTATATATCGAAGCTAAAAAGACTATAAATAAAACCTTAATAAACGGTCTTCGAGAGCTTCGATTGAATCTTCATAACTTCCAAAACGGCGCAAGAGCTTCAACGAAGCTTTAGGCATGAATACGAGCTTTGGGAAGTGTTGAGACGTCGCTTTGAATGTTCTCGTGAATTTGGCGACGATCTCCAAAACTGCGCTCACAAATTGTTAGTTCATGGATTATTTATGTTTGCTCATCATCAAAACCAAATCCGGGGAGTCCAATATTCAACATTCTCCCCCTTTTTGGTGATGACAAACCAACATAAATAATAATCAAAAATAATGATTCAAATGTAAAATACTTACTCCCCCTGCATTGATGACACGTTAATTCCAAAATGAATATATATGAATTGCATCAATCAGATGAGTAAGATAAATAAAGAGAATCGATTTACGAAATATCGGATTTTGAAAATCCTTATATGTATCTTAACTCCCCTTGAATCTAACATATCAAACTAGATTCTTGGAAATTGAGTTAAATTTTCATTTGTGCTATTTATTATCATTATCTCTCCCCCTTTGGCATTATCCCAAAAATGGGGGGCATACAACGACAACAACTAGGAAATGGAAAATTCAACATCGGGAGTCGTAGACAATGATACCAATGATAAAATGATAAAATCAAATCAAGGTGTGCCAAAATTGTCCATTATCAAAAAAAGCGATAATCAAAATCATCAAAGATACCAAACAATTATTCATTTCTTGAATAATGAAACATACTCTCTAATATTCAATATTCTTGGTTAAATTTGTGCATGGAAAACAATTCTATACAAATATAGAATTTAAATCTATTTAACCAAGTTTTCATGCGTCGAGCGACGAATTCACACATCATATGCATTGAACGATTATTAAATGTGCACGACGAATTAAGACAAAGAGAACGACGATGTATATATATAAATGATAACATCATGAGTACATCCAAAAAGATATCGATACATCAAATGCAACATACCCATCAAAAAGAAATACATCATCATCATCCACATCAAAATAAATACAACATCATCATCCACATCAAAATATAACATCATCATCGACATCATCCAAAATACATCAAAATATCATAACCCTCATACTCTATCCTAACCCAAAATACAATCACTAAGATATATCATCCAAAGCGTAGTGGAGAGTCCTCGGAACAACGATCACGAGGAAGTGGCTGGATCTGCAGTGTCCGTGGGTCCAGTCGACGGAGTGGACTCAGGCTCTGCAGGGAGTAGAGGTGTCTCAACAGACGGGATCGTCGGGGCAGGAGTCGAGACGTCAACGACGGGCTCGACGGCAGATGTGTCAACAGGAATATCAGCAGGCTCGGCAACAGGGTCAGGAGCAGGCTCAGAAGTCTGAAATGCTGAAGCAGAAGGCTCTGGAGCACCGGAAGTGGTGCCATCTCCAGGAGCAGAAGTGGTAGCAGCAGCAGCAGCAGTGGCCGTGGCCTCATCGCCACGAGCCAAGGAAGTGACAAGCTCGTCAATCTCCTCATCGTCCATCTCCTCGGCCTCAGAAACTGAAGGAGGAAGATCAATCCCCATCATCTGAGCCATACGGCAGACGACCTCCTCGGTACGAGCCAAACGTGACTCGTGCCGACGAAGAAGGCGTACGACATCATCTAATGTGGCAGGAGGAGCGGGGGCTGCAGCAGCTGACGGAGTGGACTGGGAAGCAGATGCGGTAGACCTCTGCACGTGACGAAGCGCCGCTAGAGATTTCTTAACGGCCGTCGCGTTTAGAGGAGTACCCAAGGGACGCTCATCGTCAGGAGGGAGAGGGACTCGGAAATGACGAAAGACTAGGGTCAGCAGACACGGATATGGAATATGCGCAGATTTATTGGTCTTGCGTATACACTCGAAAGAGTCCATCTTATCGAGTATCACGCGAGCCCAATTAATCTTGCACCCCAAGAAAAGAGCGTAGATCAATTTCAAGAACGGCTGGGATGGAAGTGAAGATGATCCATACTTAGGGAGAAGGCATGACTTCAAGATCAGGTTAAGGACCCACGCATTCGGCTTGAAGGATTTCGATGGAACACCAATGAATGCGGAGGGGATAACCTGGAAGATATCTGAAAGAACTGACTGATCCAAGGAGGAAATATCATCGACGGAAATGTCTGAAGGAAGGAGACCAGAAGACGAGCAGCCAAGAATCTCCCCCAAGATTTCTGCCGTGAGAACTATAGGAGTTCCCAAGACAGTAGTCTCAATGGAGTGGCTGGCATCGTACTGGCCTCGAACACGATTGGCATAGAACAATTTCACAAGGCGAGGATATGGTTTAGGATTGGCCTTAAGATCGTATCGGAGATAATCAAGGAGACCACTATAGGAGAGAAGATCAGCAAGGCCGAGAAAATCAGAAAACTGAACGTAATGCTCTAACAACAGTGGACAGTGCTCTATACGGTTGTACGCTGCGAGACACTGAGGGTCATCGCGGCACAACGATATGTCTACACCGCCGACTGGCATAGGAGATTTACCCTTAGCCTTACGGGTCTTCGGAGGAGGAGTAGGTTCCCTAGGGCCAGACTCGTCCTCAGGCACGAACTCAGAGTCGGAATCTGGAGGAGTAGCAGGAGAGTGGAGAATGGGCTTTTTGGTTTTAGATTTTCTGGGTTTTACCGTTGCCGTCCTCGGCTTCTTAGGAGGAGGCGAAGATGGAGAAGCTTGGGTTGATTTGGCACGACGTTTAGGCTTAGGGGGATTCCTAGGGTCGGAAGGCCCTATAGACATAGGAGAAGCCCCAGAAGAGGCGATAGGAATCCTCGTCTTTGCCATGGTCGAGGCATGACGAGTACAAGCTAAAAACGACGGAAGATCAAAAACAACCTAGCACAAACCCTAGAAGAGAGAATCCGAAACACAAGCCCTAGGTTAAATTTGAAACCCTAGGAGCTAGAACTTGAAATCAAGGAGAGCAAACCCTAGAATAGGAAATGAGACCTAGGAAGAGGGGGGTATACCTAGGAGGAGTCGGTCGACGGCGGCGGACGGCGGGGATGGCCGGAGATTTGGCCGGAGTCGACGGGAGTTGAAGGGTCTCGAGGGGGGTTTGGGTTTTTGCGGGCTTGAGCTGAGAAAACAACCGACTAAAATGATTTTTAGTCGAAAAGAATTGAGCTTAAGTCGGTCGGGAAAGGAAAAGACACGTTTGCCCTAACACACTTAGTTGGTCACAGTTCAAGCACTGACCGACTAGATTACGATCTAGTCGGTCGGTCAATGAGCTTGAACCGACTAAGTCGAAACAGAGGCAAACATGGATTTTTAGGGCTAGTATTAGTCGGTCGCAGTATATTCACTGACCGACTAGTTTTCAATCTAGTCAGTCGGTAAGTGTACTGTGACCGACTAAAGAAAGAAAAAGATAAGAGTGAGATAGAAGCTTGATCTAGTCGGTCTGAGTTCACTTGCTGACCGACTAGATGAGCATCTAGTCGGTTGACAAGTGAACTGAAACCGACTAGAAGAGTCCAAAAATTGATAATTGATTTCTCTTCACAAACCACTTGGATGAAACATCTTAACACTCTCATTAGTCATCTAAATTACCCCATAAAACGTCGAAATCTCAAATACGACATTGAAATACGAAATCGATCATAAATTCAAACATATCACATAAAATTCCCAAAAATTCAATAAATCTAGCATGAACGAAATATCGCAAAATATAATAGCATGCAAGATAATTGAATGAAATATGAATCCTATATCTCGGATTCACCCATAATCCCCAATTCTCGACGCAACCGCTCAAAGGAGTCCTCCTTTAGGGGTTTCGTGAAAATATCGGCGATTTGCTTTTGGGTTTCAACGTACACTAAAATGATGTCCTTTTTAGCAACATGATCATCTAAGAAATGGTGTCGGACATCTATGTGTTTTGATCGGGAATGGTGCACCGGATTCTTTGAAAGACAGATAGCACTTTGGTTATCCACCATGATAGGGCTAGTATCACAGTGAATACCAAAATCCTTCAAAGTGTGTCTCATCCAAAGAACCTGGGCACAAGCGGCACCGGCGGCAATATATTCCGCCTCGGTGGTTGAAAGTGATACGGAATTTTGCTTCTTGGAAAACCAAGAGACAAGCGAATTTCCTAGAAAATGGCAAGTGCCACTAGTACTTTTCCTGTCAGATTTGCATCCCGCATAATCGGCATCACTGTATGAGACTAACTCATACGTGCTAGATTTCGGATAAAGTAATCCAAAATCTAAAGTGTAACTCAGATAACGGAAAATACGCTTTACCGCTACTAAGTGAGACTCCTTAGGTTGAGACTGATAACGAGCACAAATGCATACGGCAAACATAATATCAGGCCTACTTACGGTAAGATAAAGTAAACTACCTATCATACCTCGATATAGACGAATGTCTACATCCTTACCGCCCGTATCCTTGTCGAGATGCGTAGTCGTGCTCATTGGAGTCTTTTTCCTGGAAGCACTTTCCATTCCAAATCGCTTAAGCAACTCCACCGTATACTTCGTTTGGTGGATGAAGATTGCATCGTTCATTTGGCGAATTTGGAGACCTAAGAAATATTTGAGTTCGCCCATGTGGCTCATCTCAAATTGTTCCTTCATAACATTAGAAAACTCTTCGCAAAGAGTGAAGTTAGTAGCACCGAAAATGATATCATCAACATAAATTTGAACTAATAAAATATCATTATTCGCATGCTTAACAAAAAGTGTAGAATCGGCTTCGCCCATTTTAAAATTCAAATCCAAAAGAAAATTCTTTAGGCGATCATACCAAGCTCGAGGAGCTTGTCTCAAACCATAAAGAGCTTTCTTTAGTTTAAAAACATGATTTGGAAATTTTTCATTTATGAAGCCCGGAGGTTGAGAAACGTAAACTTCCTCAACAACATCTCCGTTTAAAAATGCACTTTTAACATCCATTTGAAATAACTTAAAATTTTTATGGCATGCATATGAAAATAAAAGTCTAATCGATTCTAATCTAGCTACCGGAGCGAAGGATTCTTCGAAATCGATACCTTCCTCTTGGCGATAGCCTTGAGCAACTAACCGAGCTTTGTTCCGGATGATGACTTGATTTTCGTCGGATTTGTTCTTGAAGATCCACTTTGTCCCTATGACGGTGTGGTTCTTCGATGGCAAAGGAACAAGCTCCCATACCTCATTCCTCTCGAATTGAATGAGTTCCTCCTCCATGGCAAGGATCCAAGCACTATCTTCGCACGCTTCAACTATATTCTTTGGCTCTATTGATGAGACAAAGGCACTATTGGCGAAGTGGTGGACTTGAGATCTTGTCTTGACACTATCATGAATATTGTCAATGACTTGCTCATGGGGATGGTCGCGAACGGTATGAAGCCGCTTGGGAATACCTTGATCACTAGGCACATTCTCAACAACTTCATTAGTCGGGTTAGTCTCAATAGAATCAATTGAATCAATAGACTTAGAATTTTCAAACGAATCACATAAAACATCCATAGAATCATTATCATTTGAAATTCTAGAAGTAGTAAAATTCTCATTAAAAGAGACATGAAGTGATTCCTCGATCGTAGAGGATCTTTTGTTGTATATCCGGTAGGCTTTGCTACGTGAGGAATACCCAACAAATATCCCCTCATCCGATCTCGGATCAAACTTGTCCAAATTATCATATGTGTTTTTAATAAAACATTTTGCGCCGAAAACACGAAAATGTTTCACTTGAGGCAATCTACCAAACAACAATTCATAGCAAGTTTGTTTGGTGCCAGGCCTCAAAAGTATTCTATTAAACACATAACAAGCGGTGTGTACCGCTTTCGCCCAAAATTGATAACCAAGTTGACTATCTTCGAGCATAGTGCGAGCACACTCCACAAGCGTTCTATTCTTCCTCTCAACAACACCATTTTGAGGAGGTGCGCGAGGGAAAGAAAACGTGTGAGTAATTCCAAGATCATCACAAAAATTTGAGAAAGACCCATTCTCAAATTCACCCCCATGATCTCTACGAATAGTGACAATGGTGGTTCTGATGAGATTTTGTACTTTCTTCACAAATATTGTGAAGTTTTCAAAAGCTTCATTTTTATTACATAAGAAAAATACCCATGTAAATCTTGAATAATCATCAACGATGACTAGTCCATATCTCGTATTTCCTAAGGAAGCAACTCTAGTTGGCCCAAATAAATCTAGATGTAATAGCTCTAGTGGCCGTTTCGTAGAAATGCTTTTCTTAGGTTTAAATGAAGATTTAGGAAGCTTGCCACGTTGACAAGAATCACAAAAACTTTTCTTTTCGAAAACGAGCTTCGGAAAACCTTTAATGGATTTTAATTTCGAAAGTTTATAAAGTGTTCCAAAGTTCACATGTCCAAAGCGTCGATGCCATAAGTGTTGTTCACTTGTGTTGGCAACGAGACATTGTTCATACGACTTAGGAAGATCCAGAATATAAATATCTTTATGGCGTGTGCCAGAAAATAATAATTTATTATTATCATTTGAAATATGACACAATCCTTTCGCAAAACTAACTTTGTAACCTTTGTCACAAAGTTGGCTTATTGAAATAAGATTATGATTTAAACCATCAACAAGATAAACATCATTAATTAAGGGTTTAGAAGGGTTACCCACTTTACCAACACCGACGATTGTTCCGCTCTCATTGCCTCCAAATACGACGCGATTTCCATTTGCAATGGGAACCACTCCGGAGAGCAATTGAGCGTCACCCGTCATGTGTTTTGAACACCCGCTATCGAGTATCCAATTCCCTTTGGAGCTAAATTTAAATTTGATGCTCCTCTTCTTTTTCTTTTCATTGAGTACCTAAAGATAGAAACTTTCATATCATGGTACCCAAGGTCATTGGGTCCTCAAAGGTTAGACCTTTGGAAGCCAAGTCCAATTGGACTTTGACTTCCCCACATAATTCCTACTATGCACAACATTCGAAAAATAAGCATTCATATATACTTGTTTTTCATCCATGCTTGTGTCCTTCGGGCTCCAAATAGTGAAGATTTTGGGAGCCCTCATCCTATTGGGTGCATGCATGCGACGTTGATTTCTACGTGATGCATGTTGTGGATAGGCATACGGGACATGATGGAATGGTGCACGACGAGAATTATTCATATGATGCGGTGGGTGAACATATGCATGTGTGGGAACACGTGCGTGAGGGTGTCTCACAAGGTGTGCACGTGCCCGAGAATGTGTTGCATAAAATCATCATATGTGTGAGAGGGTGGAGTAGGACGTGTGTTCCTACGTGGCATGGTATTTGTGTACATATAAGCATGACCCTTCTTTGGAGGTCCACCCATAGTGGGTTTCTTTCCGAAAGAGGGTGTGGACGAGGTGGAAGCACCATTGGTAGATGAACTATCAATAGAGTGTTTGCTACCACTCGTAGAATCACCGGAAGTTGGCCTAACAAAAGTAGTGGCCGCTTTGGATGGACATCCCATCGTATACCCCAAACCAATGTGGTGATTGGCCGGAAGTAAGTCACTTAGGATTTTATCCAAATGGTCCTTACCTTTGTTGAATTTGTTAATTCGGCCCAATGTGTTCTCATATTTCTCTTTGAGAGAACGCATAGAAGTATCCAAAGTGGATACTTGCGATGTGAGCACAAAAACACGAGATTTAAGATTCTCGTTCTCAATACTCAAAGTCGAGTTTTGAGAAGTTAAATCCGCTATCTTATGTTCTTCCGGATCCTCGATGCTAACATGTTCAAGTTTAGATTTGAGATTAATAATCTCATTTCTTAACTCTTCAACAACGGTGTCGTTGTTGGTGATGATAGTCTTAGGCGAGGTTTGAATGCTAGCTAGGTCATCTTTTACTTTAGTATATCTATTTACTAATTTAGTGTATTTAGACCATAAATGAGAGTTAGCATCCCTAAGATCATCCATCGTTACCTCATCGCCTTCGTCGTCGCTATCATCGGAGGAGGAAGATCATTGATCATGCTCCTCTCTTGCCATGAAGCACATGTGCGCTTGCTCCACTTTCTCATCATCCGACTCTCCGCTTGAGGAATCCTCGGAGTCGGTGAATGTTGTTCCGACAAGTCCCTTTTTGTACCCCTTTTTGTACTTCTTTGACTTGTCGAACTTCGGCGCCTTCCACTTCTCCTTTTGCTTGTTTTGAGGACAATCCGCTTTGATGTGTCCCGGCTTATTGCATTTAAAGCACAAAGGTGGAGAGGCGTTAGTAGAAGTAAACATAGATTTTTGTTTGAAGTTACCCTTTCGGAAGAAGCGATTGAACTTCTTTGCCATGAGTGCAATGGATTCCATGTCCATTTCTTCTTCCGAGTCCTCATCATCGGTAGAGGTGGATGAAGCCGCCTGGAATGCAATCGCCTTTTTCTTAGGCGCATCTAGGTTCAAATAGGACTTCATCTTTTCTTGTAACTTCACCTTGCTATCTTTGCGTACCTCGTATGACATCAAAGTACCCATTAGTTGAACTACGGTATATTTGTTCATGTCATTACCTTCCTCGATGGCGAAGGTACGTTTTTCCCAAGAAGAGGGAAGTCCTTCAATAAGCTTTGAGCACTTCTCCTTTTGAGTGTAGGACTTGCCGAGGGCCTCTAACTCGTTTATTATGTCAACAAAGCGATCGTAATATTCTTTCATCTTCTCGCCCTGTTGCATATGAAACATTTCGTAATCTTTGTTTACGACTACGAGTTTAGAGTCTCTTACCCTACTCGTCCCTTCATGAAGTATGAGGAGGGAGTTCCAAATTTGATATGCACTCTTACATGTGCATATCTTATTGAAATCCTCGGGCTCCAATGCGCATTGCAAGGCGTTCATTGCCTTGGCATTGCTTACCTCCGCGGCGACCTCCGCGGTAGTCCATTTCTCAAAGTCTTCTTCTTTGGGTTCGATGTATTCCTTCATTGTAGTCCTCCATAAGGATGCACTCCGGAGGAAGGTTTCCATCCGGCATTTCCAGTACCCGTAGTTGGTACCGTTGAAGAATGGAGGCCTCGTAGAGGAATGTCCTTCCATCACCGATGACGCTCCTTCACGGTTCCTGAAGGTGTCATAGTTGGAAGGTGGAGGCACGGTCTTGTTGTCGTTGGCAGACATAGCTAAGTATCTGGCTCTGATACCAAATGTAATGCCCTACCAGCTACTGCACAAGTACTAGAGGGGGGGGGGGTGAATAGTACTTTAAAATAATAAGGAGTATAATTCCAAATTAAATTGCAAACAACTACCAAATCAATTTGCGGAAGCTTAAATTGAATGACAACAACAAAATTAACAATGCAAACAAATGATGTTAATGGGTTCGGATCCACCCAAGTCTCCCCGACTTGTTCCCGGTGATCCTACGTCCCAACCACCCGGATCCCCTCCGGATACTTGAGTTAGAAACCCTAACTCAAGATTTCCACTATGAATATCTTGTGAAAAACCTTCACAAGATCAAATCATACAACACCGGCAATAGTGAATCCCACAACCCGGGATCACAACCTTCTCTCACAACCGAGAGAATCAACAAGCAATATAAATGAGTTATATTGAAATAAGCAAACTTACCACAAAATCCTATACCTTGAGTTTTTCTTACCCAATAGGTGAAATGAAGGATTTGAGGAAGATGAAGTCACCAAGACCTAGCACCAAGGAAATGACCAGCAATCGGTGCCTAGGGATGATTTGGAGACTTGGATCAAGCAATAGCTTGAAGAGCTCACCAAGAACAAGCTTCTCTCTAGATGGATTCTAGATCTAGAAATGAGAGAGAATGGGTTTCTTGTGAGGAAGAGAGCTTTAGATTTGAGTGAGAATGGCTATCTCTTTTGATCTCAATGAATCTCTGAATGGAAGCTCTAACCTAGATAGAAATGACCTAGGCTCGTATTTATAGGGTCCCATAAAAAACAACTTAGGTCATTCTCCAACGGATAGAAATCTGTGAGAATTAGTCGGTCAAAGAACAATCACTGACCGACTAGTTCATCAACTAGTCGGTCAGTCAAACAGCATGGACCGACTAAGAGAGGAACTGAGAAGAAAGAGAATTTCAGACCTAGAAATCTAGTCGGTCCAAGAAGACTGTCTGACCGACTAGTTTCACAACTAGTCGGTCAGTCAATGAACGTAGACCGACTAAGAGGCAAAATGAAATAGTCTGAATGCAATATGACTTAGTCGGTCCAAGAACAAAAGTTGACCGACTAGATTGTCAACTAGTCGGTCACCAAACGTTCTTAGACCGACTAACGATAAACAGTAGCTTAGGAGAATTTTAGCATGAACAGTAAGTCACAACTAGTCGGTCACAGAAGCATCACTGACCGACTAGTTCACAAACTAGTCGGTCGGTGAGTCAACGTAGACCGACTAACTGTAAACAGTAAAGTCCAAGAAATTAAGGAATCAAACTAGTCGGTCCAAGAAGAGTTGCTGACCGACTAGATCACCATCTAGTCGGTCAGTACTCCTTCTTGTACCAACTAATATGCACAAACAAGTCCGAATCGAAGCGCGACGCTTCGAGGAAGTTAGAATGAACTTGTGCTAAGATCCTAGAGCTACGATATGAGCGTTATGAAGTTAGAATGGTAAGATATACTCAAGGCTTAATATTCTATATATCGAAGCTAAAAAGACTATAAATAAAACCTTAATAAACGGTCTTCGAGAGCTTCGATTGAATCTTCATAACTTCCAAAACGGCGCAAGAGCTTCAACGAAGCTTTAGGCATGAATACGAGCTTTGGGAAGTGTTGAGATGTCGCTTTGAATGTTCTCGTGAATTTGGCGACGATCTCCAAAACTGCGCTCACAAATTGTTAGTTCATGGATTATTTATGTTTGCTCATCATCAAAACCAAATCCGGGGAGTCCAATATTCAACAGGGGGGAGCGAGCGCATAGCTCAGCCTGTGCCCTTCTCTGATTTGGGTGGCGAGGGTTGGCCATGCCCCAGAGTCCTTGAGGGGGGAGGGGAGCGAGCGCGTAGCCCGTCCCGTGCCCTTCTCTGGTTTGGGTGGCGAGGGTTGGCCCTGCCCCAGAGTTCTTGAGTGTTCAAACTGAAATACTCAAGTGGAGATAGCAAGATCTGGAAATGTGCGGAAGAAAAAATATTTTATTAAAAAGACACACAATCACTGATAGTACTTTAGTAAGTGCTCCGCATTCCATGGGTGAGCCAGTTCGCTTCCGTCCAGGGTCGCCCGGATGTACGTGGCTGGCCCGACGACGTCGACGATCTCGTAGGGTCCCTCCCATTTGTCGGCAAGCTTTCCTCGGCTAGCAGTCTCGGGTTTGAAGGTGACGTCTCCGAGGACCAAGTCACCGACTCTGAAGGTCTGCTTCTTCACCCTGGAGTTGTAGTGCCGGGCCATCCTCTGGCTGTGCCGGACGAGGCTCGTCAGGTCTCGATCCCTCACTTTGTCCACGAGTTCGAGACTGAGGCCGAGGCCCTCCCCATTGATATCTTCATCGAAGAACTTTAGCCGAATTGTCTCCTCTTCGATTTCCACGGGAACGACCGCTTCTGACCCATACGCCAGCATGAATGGGCTCTCTCCGGTCGAAGCCTTGTGGGTGGTACGGTAGGACCGGAGAATGCCCGGTAGCTTGTCCACCCACGTCCCGAGAGCGGCATCGACCTTCTTCTTCAGGGGGCCCAATATGCATTTGTTTGCGGCCTCCGCCATCACATTTCACTACGAGTGGACGACGGATGCAAAATGAAGCTTGATTCCCCAGCCCGAACAGAAGTCGCGGAAGCCTTCGCAGTCGAACTGTCTCCCGTTGTCCGTTACTATAGAGCTGGGTATCCTGAAGCGACATATCATAGACTGCTAAATGACGCCCTTCATATCCGTCCATGTGATGCGTGCCAACGGCTCAGCTTCGACCCACTTTGTGAAGTAGTCCACGGCGACGACCAGGTATTTCCTTCACCCGGAAGCCTTCGGGAAAGGTCTGAGGATGTCAAGTGCCCATTTGGCGAATGGGACCGGGCTTATAATAGGCACCAAGTCAGCTGGAGGCGCCGCCGTGTGTCGGCCAAATTTCTGGCACGCCTCGCACTTCTTGACGTACCGAGCCGTGTCTTGGATCATAGTCGACCAGTAGTACCCGGGAGCACTATCTTGTGGGTGATAGTGCGGCCGCCGTGGTGGTTCCCGCAGAAGCCTTCGTGCACTTCACGGATAACTTGCTAAGCCTGCTCCGGCCCCAAGCATTTCAAGAACGGCAGGGCGTCGAAGCTGGCGTGGTGCCGGCGGTACAATACTCCGTCGAGGAGTACGAATGATAAGGCCCGCCTCTCTACCTTCTTGGTCTGTAGCCTCTCCTCTGGCAGGGTTCCCGTCTCCAAGTACTTCACTATCGAGGTCATCCATGTCGTCATCGGGCCGACACACATTAGTTCTTCTTCCTCAATGGTGGTGCCTGCAGACTCTTAACGTAGATGGCTTTTCCGATTTCGGCCGTGGAGGAAGAGGCCAGTTTGGACAGGGCGTCTGCCTGGAGGTTGTTGGAGCGGGGTAAGTGTTGGACCTCCACCGTTTCGAACTTCTGGAGCTCGGCTTGGATGCGCTTGAGGTAGCGCTTCATTGTCTCTTCCCGAGCCTCGAAGCTCCCTTGGATCTGTTGGATGACGAGTCGTGAATCAGTAAGCAGCAGCACGTTCGTCGCTCCCACCGCCCTACAAAGCTTCAGCCCATTGACCGCGGCATCATACTCCGCGATGTTGTTGGTGGCCGGGAAGTTGAAGCGCAGGGCGTACTCCAGCAGGCATCCGTCGGAGGTTTGGATGACGATACTGCCCCCGTCCCGGATCCTGTTGCCAAGCCATCGACGTGAACGATCCATAGTTTACCCGCGTCTCCTCGTGCGAGCTCGGGGGGTTCATCCACCTCCATTGCTTGCAGGGGTTGGGCCGCTGGTGGTATGCCCGGCGGGTTCTCCGGTGGGGTCTTCGACAGTACATTCCACCACGAAGTCCGCCAGCGCCTGGCCCTTGATCGTCGTTCGAGCCTTGTACGTTATGTCGACCTCGCTGAGCTCGACACTCCAGTTGAGCATCCTGCCCGATCGTTCCAACCTCTTCAGGTTCTTCTCGAGGGGCAGGTCGGTGTGGACGGCGATGGGATAAGCCTGGAAGTATGGCAGGAGCTTCCTCGCCGTCGTGATCAAACAGTAGGCGGCCTTCTCGATGGGGCTATAGCGAGTCTCCGCCTCTCGGAGAATCCGGCTCGCATAGTATACTGGCCGCTGAACTCCATTATCCTCTTTGATCAAGACGGAGCTGACGGTTTCTTCATTGCTCGCCAGGTACAGCCCCAGCTGTTCCCTCTCTTCTGGCTTTGCGAGCAGAGGAGGGCTTTGCAGGTAAGCCCTCAGTTCTGTGAATGCTCAGATGCAGTCGTCGTCCCACGGGATCACCTTCTGTTGGTCTTGGGCTCACCAAGGGCCGTACGTAGGACTATGAAGAATGGGAGCGACCTCTCTGCCGACTTCGACAAGAATCTCCCCAACGCTGCGATCCGGCCGTTTAGTCACTGCAAATCACGGATGATGCGCGGCTCCGCCATGTTAACGAGAACCGATACCTTGTCGGGGTTCGTCTCGATCCCCCGCTTCGTTATCATGAAGCCAAGGAATTTCCCCGACTGCACGTCGAAGACGCATTTTGCCGGGTTCAGCCTCAAGCCATACTGGCGCACCTTCTAGAATGTTTCCCGCAAGTCGACGAAGTGGTCCGGGGCTTTCTTGCTCTTCACCAGCATGTCGTCGAAGTAGACTTCCAGGTTTCACCCGACCTGCGAGCTGAATATCATGTCCACCATCCGCTGGTACGTTGCCCTGGAGTTCTTCAGTCCGAAGGGCATCTTTGTGTAACAGAAGGTGCAGCTATCGGTGATGAAAGACGTTTTCACCTTGTCCTCCTTTGTCGTCGGGATTTGGTTATAGCCCGAGAAGGCATTCATGAAGCTCAACAACTCATACCCGGACTCCTGGTCAACTAAGTGGTCGATTTTCGGGAGGGGGAAGCTGTCCTTCGGACACACCTTGTTGAGATCTGTGAAGTCGACGCACATGCGCCACTTCCCATTGGACTTTTTTACCATGACGACGTTGGCGAGCCAGTCCGGATAGGGATGGCAGTAATGGCCTGACCCGCCCGGCCCGACCTGGCCCGACCCGGTTTTGACCCGGCCCGACCTGGCCCGCAGCCGGGTCGGGACAAGCTTGGGCTTTGTATGCGCCCCAGCCTGCCCCGACCCGCCCTGATAAACTATAGAGGTTTACTATTTTGATGCGGACCGTGCAGTCAGTGAATAACCCATAACTCATACTATATTCCATGGTTCTCCTAATTGGGCAAATTCCCCATTCCAAATTACCAAATAAATCAAAATTCTCCCAATTCATAAATAAAATTTTTATTTAGAATTCATATGGATGGCACTAATGACTTGACCCGACCGGCCCGACCCGGCCCGACCTGGTTTTGGTAAGAAAGAACCTGCCCCGCCCTGCCCCGGCCTGCAGATGAGTCGGGGCAAGCTTGGGTAGTTAAATACTCGCCTTGCCCAGTAATATTGCCATTCCTAAGTCCGGATACTCCACCGGCCTGATAAAGTTGGCCTGGAGAAGCTGCTCCACTTCTTCTTCGGCCGCCTTCTTCTTCTCTCCTCCGGCGCTCCTCTTCTTCTACCGGACCGGTCGAGATCCCGGGTTCGCATTCAACTTGTGGGAGATTACCGTTGGGTCGATCCCTGGCACGTCCATGGGCGACCAGGCGAATATGTCCATGTTTTCTCGAAGGAAGCCGATGAGGGCCGCCCTCAGAGAAACCGGGAGCTTCGTACCGATGGAGACAGTCTTGCCCTCCTCTGCGGTTACGGGGACCACCTCGACTTCCTCCGTGGGGGTCGGCCGCTGGTCACAAAAGTCCTCCCTTTCGTCAAGGAGGTCGACCGACAAGGCCCGCTCCGGGCCCTTGTGTTTGGTCGACCCCACGTAGCAGCTCCGGGACAACTTTTGGTTCCCCCGCACTAGCCCCACCCCTCACGAAGTTTGGAATTTCACCATCTGGTGGAGCACGCTGGGGAGCGCTTCAATGGCCGTCATGTATGGCCGCCCAATGATCCCGTTGTACGTCGATGCAATGTCGATAACAACGAATTGTGTCATGCGAGTGACGACCCTCGGTTCCTCTCCAAGTGACACTGGCAGGATGATCAGCCCCACAATGGGGACCGAGTGACCAGTGAAACCGACGATGGGCCCCGTACAGGGCCTCAGGTCTGCCTGCTTCAACCCCATCTTCTCAACTGTTGACATAAACAGGATGTCGCAAGAGCTACCCGTGTCGATCAGGAGCCGGCTGATGATGGACGTCCCGATCTGAGCTTCGATGATGATGGCGTCGTCATGCGAAAGCTTGACTCCTTCCAGGTCTTCGTCGGTAAAGGTAATGGGAGGCCGTTCCACTCTTCTCCGCTTCGCCTCGCTACCGAGGCCCGCCGCCATCACCTGCCGGTCATGCGCCTTCCTGCTTGACGATGACGCTCCCCCAGAGGACGGTCCGCCACATATCACATATATGCGCATGACCGGCTTTGGCTGGTGGGGTTCTTCCCGCTCATCATGCGGTGGAGGATCTGCTCTTTGCGCCCTTTGCGGGGTTCTCTCTTCTCGGACCAGTCTTCGACCCTCGACGAAGCCCCCGAGGTGACCCGCCTGGATCAACTGCTCGATCTCCCTCTTGAGGGTGAAGCAGTCGTCGGTGTTATGGCCGTGGTCCCGGTGATATCGACAATATTTCCGGAGATCTCGTCGTGCTGGGTCCGATCTCATTTCCCTGGGCGGCTCCGGCAACAGTCCGGCCCTCGTCACCGCGGCCAACACCTCGGCCATGGGGGCATTGAGCTACGTGTAATGGGCCTGCAGGGGTCCCTCCGGCCTCGGGGCCGCTCGGGTGGGCTCCCTGGCTGGGGCAAACTCTCGCACCGGACCTGGGCGATCTTGCTGGCGACGCCCGGCGGGATCGTGCCTAGGTTGATTCTACTGGTCGCACCATTGGGACCTGTCTTCTTGCCTCAGCTGGGGACAGGACCGCGGTTCGCCTTGGGGCGGCCTCACAGGGGTGACCGGTTTCTTCGATCCAAGAGTCTCCTCGCTCAACGCATACCTCTCCGCCTGGGCAATCAGTGCGTCGTAGTCGGCGGACGGGTTTCGGAGCAGGGATTTGTGGAGGCTCCGATTCCGCAGTCCCGTTTTGAAGGCCAGCATGAGCACTTCATCGCCGCAGGCCACCACTGCCGGTCTTTCATCCTGAAAGCGGCGCATGTACTTTCCAGTCGTCTCACCTTCCCCTTGGATTATCGTGCTGAGATAGTCCAAGGGATTCTTCTTTACGCGCCTGGCCCGGAACTCTTGGCAGAACTTGTGGGATAGTTCATCGAAGCCCCCAATGGATCTTACCGGCAAGCCATAGTACCACTCCAGCGCCGTGTCCTTCAGGCTCTGCGAGAAAAGCCGGCACATGAACACGTCATCCACATCTTGTGCCTCCATCACCCCCCGGTACTTTTGTACGTGGGAGAGGGGGTCGCCTTTCCCGCCGTAGGTGGCCAGATGGGGGACCTTGAACCTCACAGGTCTTGGGGCCGACGTGATCCACCGTGCCAACGGCGTGGCCTCCTCGGGGTAGGCGGGGCGTTCTGGCGCATGTCCCCTCCGCCACTCTGGGGTTCG